>JASSRZ010009493.1:0-29317 GCA_032164315.1 Malacoctenus gilli | reverse complement strand
CCTAATGGTGCAGCCGCTATTAAGGGTTCGTTTGTTCAACGATTAACAGTCCTACGTGATCTGAGTTCAGACCGGAGTAATCCAGGTCGGTTTCTATCTATGCTATACTGCCTCCAGTACGAAAGGACCGAAGCAGTGAGGCCAATATTACCTAACACGCCTCCTTCTCAATTAGTGAAATCAACTTAACTAACAAGAAATCCATAACCTCCAAATCCTAGATAAGGATAGCTAGAGTGGCAGAGCCCGGCAACTGCAAAAGGCTTAAACCCTTTAACCAGAGGTTCAAATCCTCTCCCTAGCTAAACAAAATGCTCACTATTAACTATCTATTAATATCGCTATCTTATGCAATTCCCATTCTAATTGCTGTAGCCTTCCTTACATTAATCGAACGTAAAATCTTGAGCTACATACAAGCACGAAAAGGACCAAATATTGTTGGTCCTTTTGGCCTCCTTCAACCTGTAGCCGATGGAGTAAAACTCTTTATCAAAGAACCAGTCCATCCCTCAACTTCATCCCCCCTTCTATTTATCCTCACTCCTATCTTAGCCCTCCTACTAGCCCTAACCATCTGAATCCCACTCCCCATCCCATTCCCTCTTACAGACCTAAATTTAGGTATTCTATTCCTTCTCGCCATATCAAGCTTAGCCGTATACTCCATCTTATGATCAGGCTGAGCCTCCAACTCAAAATATGCACTAATTGGAGCTCTACGAGCAGTTGCCCAAACCATTTCTTATGAAGTTACCTTAGCCATCATTCTCTTATCCATTATCACTTTAAGTGGAAATTATACTTTAAACACCCTTGCCACCACTCAAGAACCCCTATATCTCATCTTCTCCACCTGACCCCTCGCAATAATATGATATATTTCTACCCTTGCAGAAACCAACCGGGCCCCCTTCGATTTAACAGAAGGCGAATCAGAATTAGTATCCGGATTTAACGTAGAGTATTCTGCAGGCCCATTTGCCCTATTCTTCCTAGCTGAATATGCAAACATTATGCTAATAAACATATTAACAATCATCCTATTCCTCAACCCAAGCTCCCTCAATCTCCCACCAGAACTATTCCCAATGATTCTAGCCACAAAAACTCTCCTCCTCTCATCAGGCTTCCTATGAATCCGAGCATCCTACCCACGATTTCGTTACGACCAACTAATACATCTACTATGAAAAAACTTCTTACCCCTCACACTAGCTTTCTGCCTTTGACATATTAGCATACCAGTTTCATTCGCAGGTTTACCTCCACATCTAAGAAATTTATACTCTTGGAAATGTGCCTGAATGTCCAAGGATCACTATGATAAAGTGAACATAGAGGTTACAGCCCTCTCATTTCCTACCCAAACAATTTAGAAAAGTGGGAATCGAACCCACACCAAGGAGATCAAAACTCCTTATACTTCCATTATATTATTTCCTAGTAAGGTAAGCTAACTAAGCTATCGGGCCCATACCCCGAAAATGATGGTTTAACCCCTTCCTTTACTAATGAACCCCCATGCCAAACTTGTCTCCCTGCTCAGCATTATCCTAGGTTCAACCATTACCTTATCCAGCAATCACTGAATCCTGGCCTGAGCTGGACTTGAAATCAATACCTTAGCAGTCATCCCACTTATCTCTAAATCTCATCACCCACGAGCAGTAGAGGCCTCTATCAAATATTTCCTTACACAAGCTTCAGCTTCTGCCTTAATATTATTTTCAAGTCTATCTAACGCCTGAACTACTGGCCAATGAGACATCACACAACTATCTAATCCAACATCATCTCTCCTCCTAACCACTGCAATTGCTATAAAACTAGGACTAGTCCCATTCCACTTCTGACTTCCAGAAGTCCTCCAAGGGGTCTCCTTAATAACAGGTCTTCTTCTTTCAACACTAATCAAACTTCCTCCTTTAACCATCCTATACCAAGTATCATCCTCCCTAAACCCTGTAATCATTACATTCATAGCAATTTCCTCTGCTGCTCTAGGTGGATGAATAGGTCTTAACCAAACTCAAATCCGTAAAATCCTAGCCTTCTCATCAATCTCCCACCTTGGTTGAATATCAGCAATTATTATTTACAACCCTAAAATAACTATCTTAGCCTTCTGCCTATATACTCTTATCACCACACCTGTATTTTTAGCCCTTAACACCACTAACACCACAAACCTACCAACTTTAATAACTTCCTGAACCAAAACCCCTTCACTAAATGCTAGCCTATTATTAATCTTATTATCATTAGCTGGACTCCCTCCATTATCAGGATTCATACCTAAATGAATGATTCTCCAAGAACTAGTTCATCAAGAACTAACCCCCATAGCCCTTATTATTTCTATGCTATCCCTTCTTAGCCTATTCTTCTACTTACGCCTTACATACTATTCCACTATCACCTTACCCCCAAACTCCGCTAACTATATAAAACAATGATTCACCAATAAGAACCCTCTTACCTCAGTCGCCACCCTTTCTTCTCTATCCATTACCTTACTCCCCCTATCACCCATAATCCTTACCCTCTTCTAGAAACTTAGGATAATAGAAATAAACCAAAGGCCTTCAAAGCCTTAAATAAGAGTTTAAACCTCTTAGTTTCTGTTAAGGCTAACAGGATATTAACCTGTATCTCCCAAATGCAAATCAGGTGCTTTAATTAAGCTAAAGCCTTACTAGACAGATGGGTCTCGATCCCATAACATTTTAGTTAACAGCTAAATGCCCTATCCTGCAGGCTTCTGCCTAAAAGACCCTGACACATCTTTATGTGCATCGATGGGTTTGCAACCCAACATGAATTTCACTACAGAGCCGATAAGAAGAGGAATTAAACCTCTGTAAAAAGGACTACAGCCTAACGCTTAAATCATTCAGCCATCTTACCTGTGACTTTCATAACTCGATGATTATTCTCAACTAACCATAAAGATATTGGCACCCTATACTTAATCTTTGGCGCATGAGCCGGAATAGTAGGAACTGCCCTTAGCCTCCTTATCCGCGCTGAACTAGGCCAACCGGGAACTTTACTTGGCGATGACCAAATTTACAACGTCATTGTAACCGCCCATGCCTTCGTCATAATCTTCTTCATAGTTATGCCTATTATAATCGGAGGATTCGGTAACTGATTAGTTCCCCTTATAATTGGAGCCCCCGACATAGCCTTCCCCCGAATAAATAACATAAGTTTTTGACTCCTCCCTCCATCCTTTCTTCTACTACTAGCATCCTCTACTATTGAAGCAGGAGTAGGAACAGGGTGAACTGTTTATCCCCCATTAGCAGGAAATCTCGCCCATGCAGGTGCCTCCGTAGATCTAGCAATCTTTTCCCTCCATCTTGCAGGTGTCTCATCTATCCTAGGAGCTATTAATTTTATTACCACAGCAATTAACATAAAACCTCCTGCCCTAACGCAATACCAAACCCCACTATTCGTTTGATCTGTACTAATCACTGCCATCCTTTTACTCTTATCCTTACCAGTCCTTGCTGCAGGTATTACAATGCTACTAACTGACCGAAACCTTAACACAACATTCTTTGACCCTGCTGGAGGAGGAGACCCAGTCCTCTATCAACACCTCTTCTGATTCTTCGGCCACCCAGAAGTCTATATTCTCATCCTCCCAGGATTCGGCATCATTTCCCACGTTGTCGCCTATTACGCTGGCAAAAAAGAACCTTTCGGCTATATAGGAATAGTTTGAGCCATACTATCCATTGGATTCTTAGGCTTTATTGTCTGAGCCCATCACATATTTACTGTAGGTATAGACGTTGATACTCGAGCTTACTTTACTTCTGCCACTATAATCATTGCCATTCCCACAGGTATTAAAGTATTTAGCTGACTAGCCACCTTACATGGAGGAACAATCAAATGAGACCCTCCTATCCTGTGAGCATTAGGTTTCATCTTCTTATTTACTATCGGAGGCTTAACCGGAATTGTCCTAGCAAACTCCTCCCTAGATATTGCCCTTCATGACACATACTACGTAGTTGCCCACTTCCACTATGTACTATCTATAGGAGCTGTATTTGCTATCCTAGCAGGATTCACCCACTGATTTCCCCTATTTACTGGCTATACACTTCACCCAACCTGAGCAAAAGCCCACTTCGGTGTAATATTTACAGGAGTTAACCTAACCTTTTTCCCACAACACTTCCTAGGTCTCGCTGGCATACCTCGACGATATTCTGATTACCCAGACGCTTACACTCTGTGAAATACTATATCCTCAATCGGCTCTTTAATTTCTATAACTGCCGTTATTATACTTATATTCATTATCTGAGAAGCACTATCCTCTAAACGAAAAGTCCTTCAACCAGAACTCACTCCTACTAACATTGAATGAATCCACGGCTGCCCACCTCCACACCATACCTTCGAAGAACCAGCATATGTTCAAATCCAAGAAAGGAAGGAATCGAACCTCCTCACGCTGGTTTCAAGCCAACTGCACTAACCATTTATGCTTCTTTCTTATGAGAAGTTAGTAAATCTATTACATAGCCTTGTCAAGACTAAATTACAGGTTAAACTCCTGTACATCTCATGTGGCCAACCCCTCCCAATTTGGATTCCAAGACGCATCCTCCCCAATCATAGAAGAATTAGTAGAATTCCACGACCATGCTTTAATAGTCGCACTAGCTATCTGCACTTTAGTCCTTTACCTCTTAGCTCTTATACTTATAGAAAAACTATCCTCTAATACTGTAGACGCCCAAGAAGTTGAACTAATCTGAACGATTCTCCCTGCTATTGTCCTTATCCTACTAGCTCTACCCTCCCTTCAAATCCTATATATAATAGACGAAATCGATGAACCAGATCTAACCCTTAAAGCAATCGGCCATCAATGGTACTGATCCTACGAATACACAGACTTCAAAGACCTATCTTTTGACTCTTACATAATCCCAACAACAGAACTTCCATCAGGTTACTTCCGACTCCTAGAAGTTGACCATCGAGTTGTTGTTCCCACCGAATCACCAATTCGAGTAATCGTCACTGCCGGAGATGTCCTTCATTCATGGGCTGTCCCCACTTTAGGAGTAAAAACTGATGCTATCCCAGGCCGACTTAACCAAACCTCATTCATTACAACCCGCCCAGGTATTTTCTACGGCCAATGCTCAGAGATTTGTGGCGCTAACCATAGCTATATACCAATTGTTGTTGAATCTACCCCTCTTCCATACTTCGAGAACTGATCAACTCTATTACTAACTTCATCATTAAGAAGCTATGCAACAGCACTAGCCTTTTAAGCTAGAAAAAGAGGATACCCTCTCCTCCTTAATGGAATGCCCCAACTATATCCTGGCCCTTGATTTCTTATCATAATCACATCCTGATTGACTTTCCTATTTATCATGCAACCTAAATCTATATCCTTTACTCCATTTAATTCCCCATTCAACTTACCCCAATATTCTAAACAACCTCTCCCATGACCTTGACCATGAACTTAACCTTCTTTGACCAATTCTCTAGCCCTCAACTCATAGGAATTCCCCTCATTCTACTCTCCATACTCTTCCCCACCCTTCTTATTCCATCCCCTACTAATCGTTGAATTACTAACCGACTCACCACTATTCAACTTTGATTTACCCATATACTAACTAAACAACTCATAACTACCCTAAACAAAGCCGGCCACAAATGAGCTCTCATCTTAACCTCACTAATAATTTTCCTCTTATTAATTAACCTTCTAGGTCTTCTTCCATACACATTCACTCCTACCACGCAATTGTCTATAAACATAGCCCTAGCCTTCCCACTATGACTTGCTACCATCCTCATTGGACTTCGAAACCAACCATCGATCTCCCTAGGACATATCCTACCAGAAGGTACACCTACACCCCTAATCCCCGCATTAATTCTTATCGAAACAATTAGCCTACTAATTCGCCCACTCGCCTTAGGTGTTCGGCTCACAGCAAACCTAACAGCTGGCCACTTATTAATCCAACTTATCTCTACAGCTACTTTAGCTCTCCTAAACATCACTCCCGCTATCTCGATCTTAACATCTTCTATCCTAATACTTTTAACTATACTCGAACTAGCAGTTGCTATAATCCAAGCATACGTCTTTGTTCTCCTTATTAGCTTATATCTACAAGAAAACATTTAATGGCACACCAAGCACATTCCTACCACCTAGTAGATCCAAGCCCATGACCCATTTTTGGCGCCGCTACAGCCCTTCTTACAACCTCTGGATTAATTATATGGTTTCACTACAACTCTTCCCATCTTCTCCTCACAGGCTTACTATCCATGATCCTAGTCATAATTCAATGATGGCGAGACATTATCCGAGAAAGTACATTTCAAGGACACCACACACCCACTGTCCAAAAAGGACTACGCTATGGAATAATCCTATTCATTACATCAGAAGCATTCTTCTTCCTCGGATTCTTCTGAGCATTTTTTCACTCTAGCCTAGCACCCACCCCAGAACTAGGTGGATTATGACCACCTGCTGGAATCACTCCCCTTAATCCTATAGAAGTCCCTTTACTAAACACTGCAATTCTCCTCGCATCCGGAGTAACTGTCACTTGAGCCCATCACAGCATTATAGACGGAAATCGAAAACAAGCAACCCATGCCCTATTTCTTACAATCTTACTGGGATTTTATTTCACCTTCCTACAAGCTACAGAATACTACGAAGCCCCATTCTCCATCGCTGATGGTATCTACGGTTCAACATTCTTCGTAGCTACCGGATTCCACGGCCTCCATGTTATTATTGGCTCAACATTCCTAACCATCTGCCTATTACGACTTATAAAATTTCACTTTACATCCAACCATCACTTTGGTTTTGAAGCCGCAGCATGATACTGGCACTTCGTTGATGTAATCTGACTATTCCTTTATATAACTATTTACTGATGAGGATCATGCTCTTCTAGTATAACTTATTACAATTGACTTCCAATCTCTAAATTCTGGCTCAATTCCAGAGAAGAGCAATCAACATAATTACATATATATTTCTTCTATCTTTAACATTAAGCATTATCCTTACTACACTTAACCTTTGACTAGCACAAACAAACCCTGATGGAGAAAAATTATCCCCGTACGAGTGTGGCTTTGATCCTCTAGGCTCTGCTCGACTCCCATTCTCAATCCGATTCTTCCTCAGTAGCCATCCTATTCCTCCTATTCGACCTAGAAATTGCCCTCCTTCTTCCCCTACCATGAGCCATTCAACTCCAACACCCTACACTAACTATAATTTGAACCTTTGTCATCCTATCTCTACTCACACTAGGACTAATTTATGAATGAATTCAAGGAGGCCTAGAATGAGCAGAATAATAGAAAGTTAGTCTAATCCTAAGACTGTTGATTTCGGCTCAACAAATTACAGCTCCCTACTGTAACTTTCTTATGTTCTTACCACATCTCTGTTTCTACTCAGCTTTTACATTAAGTGGATTAGGCCTAGCCTTCCACCGAACCCACTTCATCTCAGCCCTACTATGTCTAGAAAGCATAATACTTTCCCTTTACATTGCCCTATCCATCTGACCCATCCACACTCACTCCCCATCTTTTACTCTGATTCCCATTTTCATACTAGCATTCTCCGCCTGCGAAGCAGGAACCGGTCTAGCCATATTAGTCTCATCTACTCGTACTCACGGCTCTGATCATTTACTTAACATAAACCTCCTACAATGTTAAAAATTATTATTCCTACAATTATACTAATTCCCACAACACTTCTATCCCCTAACAACCTCATCTGAACAAATACCACTATTCATAGCTTACTAATTGCCTGCCTCAGCCTCCAATGATTCACCCCAACATACTTCCCTCACAAATTTCTAACCTCCTGAACAGGCATTGATCAAATTTCCGCCCCCCTTCTAGTATTATCCTGCTGATTACTCCCACTAATGTTACTAGCCAGCCAAAACCACCTCTACCCAGAACCCATCTCCCGAAAGCGCATCTTTATCTGTTCACTTATTACCGTTCAGCCATTTATTCTCCTAGCCTTCTCTTCTACTGAATTAATCTTATTCTACATCTCTTTTGAAGCAACCCTCATTCCAACCCTCATCTTAATTACTCGATGAGGAAACCAGCCTGAACGCCTAACTGCTGGCATCTATCTATTATTTTATACCCTCATTAGCTCTCTACCCCTCCTAATTACTCTTCTGTACCTAAACACACAAACTGGTTCCCTACAAATCCCTATTATAAAACTTATATACCCTACACTTACTCTCTCTTGAACCGGACTCTTATCCGGATTAGCCCTCCTCACAGCATTCATAGTAAAAGCTCCATTATATGGTCTACATCTATGGCTCCCAAAAGCCCATGTAGAAGCCCCAATTGCAGGCTCTATATTACTAGCTGCTCTTCTTCTCAAGCTTGGTGGCTACGGAATTATACGGATCACTATTCTAATCTCCCCCTTATATAATATCCTTTCCTATCCATTCCTTGCCCTCGCTTTATGAGGAGCATTAATAACCAGCTCCATCTGCTTACGTCAAACAGATTTAAAATCCTTAATCGCCTACTCATCAATTAGCCATATAGGACTAGTCATCGCCGCTAGCCTAATTCAAACTGACTGATCCTTTTCCGGAGCAATAATTATAATAATTTCACACGGCCTCACCTCATCTATACTATTCTGTCTAGCTAATACTAATTATGAACGCACACATAGCCGTACCCTCATTCTTACCCGAGGCCTACAACCCCTTCTTCCTCTTATATGCTTATGATGAATATTAGCCAACCTTACTAACATAGCCCTACCCCCCACAACAAACCTTATAGCTGAACTTACTATCATAATTAGTCTATTTAAATGATCCCCCCTAACTATTATTCTCACTGGCCTAGCAACCCTCCTAACTGCCTCATACACCCTTCACATGTTTCTGACAACCCAACGAGGAACTCCCCCAACTCACATCACTTTTATCCACAGTTCAACCACACGAGAACACCTCCTAATAACTCTTCATATTATCCCTATACTCTTACTTATTACCAAACCAGAACTAATTTCAAGCATTTTATAACCGCAAATATAGTTTAACCCAAACATTAGATTGTGATTCTAAAAATAGAAGTTCAAACCTTCTTATTCGCCAAGGGGGGTTAAACCAGCAAGAACTGCTAATTCCTGCATCTGAGATTAAACCCTCAGCCCCCTTGCTTTTAAAGGATAACAGTAATCCACTGGTCTTAGGAACCATCAACCTTGGTGCAACTCCAAGTAAAAGCAATGGACTTCTCATTACTTATAAACACCTCTATCCTCCTTACCATAGTAACCCTAATCTCCCCGCTCCTTCACCCCCAACTTAAAACTCCACCCTTGTCCATCACCTCCCACGTAAAACTATCATTCTTCCTTAGCCTAATCCCTATATCTACATTCATCTCTTCAGGAACTAACACCATTATTTACCACTGACTATGAAGCCCCGTAACTAACTTCAAAATCCCATTAAGCTTTAAAATTGATCAATATTCTATTCTATTCCTACCAATTGCCCTATTCGTAACATGATCAATCCTACAATTTGCAACCTGATATATAGCCTCAGAACCCCATATCAACAAATTCTTCACTTACTTATTAATGTTCCTAATCGCTATAATTACTCTCACAATCGCTAACAACATATTTATACTATTCATTGGCTGAGAAGGCGTTGGCATTATATCCTTTCTCCTCATTGGTTGATGACACGGTCGAACAGACGCCAACACTGCCGCCCTCCAAGCAGTGATTTACAACCGTATCGGAGACATTGGACTCATCATCAGCCTAGCATGACTTGCTACCTCTCTCAACTCTTGAGAAATTCAATTATCCTACTACGAAAACCAAATTCCAATACTCCCCCTACTAGGATTTATCCTTGCAGCCACAGGAAAATCAGCTCAATTCGGCCTTCACCCATGACTCCCAGCCGCCATAGAAGGCCCCACACCTGTATCAGCCTTACTTCACTCAAGTACTATAGTTGTAGCCGGTATCTTCCTACTAATCCGTATCCATCCTATACTTACAAACAATCCTACTGCCCTTACAATCTGCTTATGTTTAGGAGCACTCTCTACAATATTTGCTGCAACCTGTGCACTCACACAAAACGACATTAAAAAAATTATTGCTTTCTCCACTTCAAGCCAACTCGGACTTATAATAGTTACAATTGGACTCAACCTCCCACAACTAGCATTCCTCCATATCTGCACACATGCCTTCTTCAAAGCTATACTATTCCTATGCTCAGGTTCAATCATCCACAATCTAGCCGGTGAACAAGATATCCGAAAAATAGGTGGGCTACAAAATCTTCTCCCAATAACCACCTCATGTCTAACTATCGGAAGCTTAGCTCTGATAGGAACTCCATTCCTAGCAGGATTTTATTCTAAAGATCTTATCATTGAATCACTAAACAATTCATATCTAAATTCCTGAGCTCTCCTATTAACCCTCCTAGCCACATCATTCACCGCCACATACAGCCTTCGAATAACCCTCCTAGTTCAAACCGGCCATACCCGAATTCATCCAATATCCCCCATCAATGAAAACACCCCCTCCATTTATAAACCTATCACACGACTCGCAATAGGAAGCATCACTGCTGGCTTCTTAATTTCATCAAATATCCTTCCTACAAAAACTCCTACAATAACAATACCCCTTATCACTAAAACCGCTGCAATCCTAGCAACTATTATCGGCATCCTTATTGCCCTAGAACTATTAAATTTAACCCACAGCATAACCTCACCCAAACAAAATTCCTACTCCAACTTCTCCACAACCTTAGGTTACTTTAACCCCCTCCTACACCGCATATCCCCTCTTAAACTTCTCAACTCAGGACAAAAAATTGCCTCTCACCTAATCGACTTATCCTGATATAAAAAAATAGGACCCGAAGGACTCACTGACCTCCAACTCTTAGCCACAAAAAATTCTACCCCACTACACACTGGATTAATTAAAACCTACCTAGGAACCTTCGCCCTCTCAATCCTAATCATACTTGTTCTAACCTAACCATTTAATGGCTCCCAATATCCGAAAATCCCACCCCCTATTAAAAATTATCAATAACTCCTTAATTGACCTACCATCTCCCTCAAACATCTCTATCTGATGAAATTTTGGATCCCTACTAGGTATCTGCTTAATTACCCAAATTCTAACCGGCCTCATACTAGCTATACATTATACCGCTGATACATCCTTAGCCTTTTCATCCGTTGCCCATATTTGCCGAGATGTACAATATGGATGATTACTACGCAATCTCCATGCAAATGGAGCCTCCTTCTTCTTCATTTGTATCTATCTCCATATTGGACGAGGCCTCTATTACGGCTCCTACCTATATAAAGAAACATGAAACACCGGAATCATTCTCCTCCTAACATTAATAGCAACTGCCTTCGTAGGTTATGTACTACCATGAGGCCAAATATCCTTCTGAGGGGCTACCGTCATTACTAACCTATTCTCCGCCATTCCATATATTGGCCAAACTCTAGTCGAATGGGCTTGAGGAGGATTCTCCGTCGATAATCCAACCCTCACCCGATTCTTTGCCTTACACTTTCTCCTCCCTTTCCTGATCGCTGGCATTTCCATCGTCCACTTGACCTTTCTCCACGAATCAGGCTCCAACAACCCTCTAGGTATTATCTCCCATTGTGATAAAATCCCATTCCACCCATACTTTTCCCTAAAAGACTTCCTAGGCTTCACACTAATATCTCTACCATTCTTCACCCTAGCCTTCTTCACCCCTAACCTCCTTGGAGACCCAGAAAACTTCACCCCAGCAAATCCCTTAGTTACCCCTCCCCATATTAAGCCGGAATGATATTTCCTATTTGCATACGCTATTCTCCGCTCAATCCCAAATAAACTAGGAGGAGTACTCGCCCTAGCTGCCTCCGTATTAATTTTATTTACCGTTCCCTTCCTACACAAATCGAAAATACGATCTATAACATTCCGACCTATCTCCCAAATTCTTTTCTGACTACTAGTTGCCAACCTCTTCATCCTAACTTGAGTTGGCAGCCAACCCGTAGAGCACCCCTTCATTATCATTGGTCAACTAGCATCTCTCTCCTACTTTACCATCCTACTACTTCTTTTCCCAATCTTCATGACCTTAGAAAACAAAATCCTCTATTAATACTCTAGTAGTTTATAAAAAACATTGGTCTTGTAAACCAAAGATTGAAGACCAAATTCTTCCTAGAGTTTCCACCATTCTAATTTAGAATCGTGGGGGGGGGTAGGGGGGGGGAAATGAAAGGAAAAGGCCTAAATAATTTAAACAAGCAAAATTAACAACCCCAAAACATTATTCAGAAAAAGAGGACTTTAACCCCTATCTCCAGCTCCCAAAGCTGATATTCTCTTCAATTAAACTATCTTCTGCCCCAACCTACACCGCCCGAATAGTTCCCCGAGATACACCCCGTACCAACTCCAACACTACGAACAACGTTAATAGAAGTCCTCACCCTACCACCAAAAACAGCCCCACTCCCCAAGAATAAAACATTGCAACCCCACTAAAATCCATCCGAACAGAGACTAAACCCCCACAATCCACTGTATCCACCACCCAAATACCCTCCCCTATCAAATCACCCACCACAATCCCACCTAAAATCACCAATACAAAACCAACCCCATACCCCAATACTTGCAGATCCCCCCAATCCTCAGGATACGGATCTGCAGCCAATGACACTGAATAAACAAATACCACTAACATTCCCCCCAAATAAACCAGAAACAAGACCAATGATACAAACGAGACCCCTAAACTCACCAACCACCCACACCCCACCACAGACCCTAGGACTAACCCCAACACACCATAATAAGGTGATGGATTAGATGCCACCGCCAAAGCCCCCATAACTAGACAAACCCCTAAAACAAGTACAAAATATATCATAATTTCTGCTCGGGTATTTTCCGAGGCCTACGGTCTGAAAAACCATTGTTGTTCTCAACTACAGAAATTTAATTTTTAATAGACTAACTCCCCTTAACCGTACCCCCCCCTACCCCCCCCATTAAATTAGTCTTACTATGTATTAATGTACATTTAACTATACTCCACATACATTAATTGTATATTACCATTATGTTTAATATTACATACACTTATTAACCACTATATAATACTCTTATACGATATACATTATAATTCATGATATTAGGACTTACTACTGTAGGACTGTACATAACTCCTTTCCCAATTTCATACAATATCCTGCGTAATATACCTTCTTAGTTCTCATTCAAGTTAGGTCCTCAACCACTTGATTTAAGTACCCAGGCTATGTCATGATCCTAAGGACTAGCATTACATATACCATGATTTAATACTGCTGGTTCCTACTTCAGGAACTATACAAAGCCTAAAACCTCATAACTACTATTTTTTCAACATATTTGGGGGTGAGAGATCAGCAACCGCTTGCATATAATACTCGGTATGCTCTAGTTTCAGGAGCCCGTATTTAATATACAATGGTACACGCACCACTGGTTCCTATTTCAGGAGCTGTGATAGTTTATACCGCATACAATCTCTTTTTAACAGACATCTGGTAGGAGAGAGTCACCATCTCACCCGTAATCCCGACATTTTCACGTTTCCTCTCATTACGTTCTCTTTTTTTTCTGGGGAACTTCATTATACTACCATCTATGCCGCTGTCAGAATGCTCACAATTTAGGTCTGGACATCAATGGGATGAGTACTGCGTCTCTGCACTAAGGTTAATTAATGATACGGTTTCAAGTGTAAGGAGTCTCAACTAGACACTGATGCACTTTGTCCACATTTGGTTCTGTCTTAATCCACTCTCTAAAGACAATATGGGTCTATTTTATGAATGCTCGTTAGACATAATTTATGCCCTATTTTTCCCTTATCAATTTGACAAAAGGAAATCTTATAGGTTCCAAAAAAATAAAATTTTTCAATTTTTTTCAATTTTTTTGAAAAAATTTTTTTTGCTTTTTTTTACCTACCATTTTACCCTATGCATTTTCTTAGCCATTTGTCCAAGAACATGACTTTTTTTCCAAAAAAAACTGCTCCCTCTCGAAAGATCCCCCTATGACACCACCTCTAAAATCTCCCTATGACTATTTTTCTTAATTCCTTTGTTTATAAAATTTATCAACAATTTAAACATATTACCCCAAACTTCCCATCACCCACACCCTTACTCCACCCCAAAATTACCCTCATTTTATTGTCTCCATCAACAAACAACTTTAACCAAACCTTTACTAAACTTCTAAAACAAAAACCAATATACCTTAAACAAAAAAGCCAAAAGAGAGTCTTCGTAGCTTATAAAAAGCATGGCACTGAAGATGCCAAGATGGTATGCACTTACCCAAAGACAAAAGACTTAGTCCTAACCTTACCATTAATTGTCACTAAACATATACATGCAAGTATCTGCACCCCAGTGTAAATGCCCTCAGACACCTCCATCAACAGGTAAGAGGAGCTGGTATCAGGCACACTCACTTGTAGCCCACAACACCTTGCTACGCCACACCCCCACGGGTATTCAGCAGTAATAGACATTAAGCAATAAGCGTAAGCTTGACTTAGTTATAGTGAATTAGGGCTGGTAAATCTTGTGCCAGCCACCGCGGTTATACAAGAAGCCCAAATTAATGGTACCCGGCGTAAAGAGTGGTAACATACTATCACACTTAACTAAGATCAAAGTGCAACCAAGCTGTCATAAGCATAGGATGCACCTAAAACCCTCATAAAAATGATCTTAGCACCAGCAAATGACCTATATAAACCCACGAAAGCTAAGAAACAAACTGGGATTAGATACCCCACTATGCTTAGCCCTAAATCTAAATGCTTACCTTACTTAAGCATTCGCCCGAGAACTACGAGCACAAACGCTTAAAACTCTAAGGACTTGGCGGTGCCCTAAACCCACCTAGAGGAGCCTGTTCTATAATCGATACTCCACGATACACCCAACCACCTCTTGCCCACACAGCCTATATACCGCCGTCGCCAGCCCGCCTAATGAAAGGACAACAGCGAGCACAATAGCCCCCCGCTAATAAGACAGGTCAAGGTATAGCCTATGAGATGGAAGAAATGGGCTACATTTTCTAACTTTAGAACAATTATCCACCCAACGGAAGAGGAAATGAAACACCCTCAGAAGGCGGATTTAGCAGTAAACTAGAATAAGAAAGTCTAATTTAAACTGGCTCTAGGGCACGTACATACCGCCCGTCACCCTCCTCATAAGCACCCCCCCCCAATAAATAATAACTCCTACTCAAGCTAAAGACGAGGTAAGTCGTAACAAGGTAAGTGTACCGGAAGGTGTACTTAGCATATCAGGACGTAGCTATAAATCTAAAGCACTCAGCTTACACCTGAGAGATGCCTTCTAACATAGGCCGACCTGATGCTAACTCTAGCTCAAACCTCTCTCCACACAACACAAAAGTTCTCTCAGAACAAAACAAAACATTTTCTTTACCTAGTATTGGCGATAGAAAAGTTTCCTGACGCTATAGAGATTTGTACCGTAAGGGAAAGTTGAAATATTAATGAAAAACAAAGCAAAAAACAGCAAAGATAAACTCTTGTACCTTTTGCATCATGATTTAGCAAGAACAACCAAGCACAACGAATTTTAGCTTGCCACCCCGAAACCTACGCGAGCTACTCACAAGCAGTTACCTATGAACTAACCCGTCTCTGTAGCAAAAGAGTGGGAAGACTTGTTAGTAGAGGTGAAAAGCCAATCGAGCTAGGTGATAGCTGGTTGCCTGTAAAATGAATCTAAGTTCGTCCCTAAATCTCCCTATAGGACCCACAAACAACCTTAATGTGATATTTAGGAGCTATTTAAAGGAGGTACAGCTCCTTTAAACTAGAATACAATCTCCACAAGAGGGTAATTACTACACTACCATACACGTAGGCCTTAAAGCAGCCATCAACCAAGAATGCGTCAAAGCTCTCATCCATACTAAAAATATAAAAACACAATGAACCCCTACTCCATAACAGGCTAACCTATGATTATAGGAGAATATATGCTAAAATGAGTAATTTGAAACCGAACTTCTCTAGGCGCAAGCTTACACCACAAATTATTAACAGCTTATCCGATATTATCACCTTACAAGAACAGATATCGAACCAACCTGTTACCCCAACTCAGGAGCGCCATTTAGTACGATTAAAATCTACAAAAGGAACTAGGCAAACCCAAGGCCCGACTGTTTACCAAAAACATAGCCTTCAGCCATCCAAGTATTGAAGGTGATGCCTGCCCAGTGACTAACGTTTAACGGCCGCGGTATCCTAACCGTGCGAAGGTAGCGCAATCAATTGTCCCATAAATAGAGACTTGTATGAATGGCTAAACGAGGTCTTAACTGTCTCTTGTAGATAATCAGTGAAATTGATCTCCCTGTGCAAAAGCAGGAATAAACCCATAAGACGAGAAGACCCTGTGGAACTTAAAAATCTAAGGTCAATGCAAACTTAACTCACCCTAATGGTTTACTTTTCCTGCAGTATATGACCTTCATTTTTTCGGTTGGGGCGACCTTGGAGCACAAACTAACCTCCAAAAATAAGACTAAACATCTTGACCCAGAGCTACCACTCAAAGTGCCAATAGCAACCAGACCCAATACAATTGATTAATGAACCAAGCTACCCCAGGGATAACAGCGCAATCTCCTTCAAGAGCCCCTATCGACAAGGAGGTTTACGACCTCGATGTTGGATCAGGACATCCTAATGGTGCAGCCGCTATTAAGGGTTCGTTTGTTCAACGATTAACAGTCCTACGTGATCTGAGTTCAGACCGGAGCAATCCAGGTCGGTTTCTATCTATGCCATTACTCCCCCCAGTACGAAAGGACCGGGGTGGTGGGGCCAATATCCACTGACATGCCCCCCTTCTAATTAGTGAACACAACTAAACTAGTAAGAACGAATCAAATCACTGAACATCCTAGATAAAGGATAGCTAGTGTGGCAGAGCTTGGCAAATGCAAAAGACTTAAACCCTTTACCCAGAGGTTCAAATCCTCTCTCTAGCTCCACACATAATGTATATAATTGATTATCTACTTATATCCTTATCATATATCATTCCTATTCTCATTGCAGTGGCATTTCTTACACTAGTTGAACGGAAAATTCTAGGTTACATACAAGCCCGAAAAGGACCCAATATTGTTGGCCCCTTCGGTCTGCTTCAACCCGTTGCAGATGGTGTTAAACTCTTCATCAAAGAGCCTCTCCGCCCTTCAACATCCTCCCCCCTTTTATTCACAGTAACCCCCATTTTAGCCTTACTCCTAGCCCTCACCATCTGAATCCCACTACCCATTCCATTCCCACTATCAGACATAAACCTAGGGCTCCTATTCCTACTCTCCATATCAAGTCTAGCCGTATATTCAATCCTATGGTCTGGCTGAGCTTCTAATTCAAAGTATGCTTTAATAGGTGCTCTCCGAGCCGTAGCACAAACAATTTCCTATGAAGTAACACTAGCAATTATCCTCTTATCTATTATCACCCTAAGTGGAAACTATACTCTTAACACCCTAGCAACAACCCAAGAGCCCATATACTTAATCTTTGCTACCTGACCCCTGACAATAATATGGTTCATCTCCACACTTGCAGAAACCAATCGAGCCCCCTTCGACCTAACAGAAGGGGAATCAGAACTAGTCTCAGGGTTTAATGTTGAATATTCTGCTGGCCCATTTGCCCTATTCTTCCTAGCAGAATACGCCAACATCATACTAATAAACACCATAACCACAATCCTATTTATTAACCCTAGCTCACTAAACCTGCCCTACCAACTTTTCCCTACAATCCTGGCCACAAAAACTCTACTTCTAACCTCAGCATTCTTGTGAGTACGAGCCTCCTACCCACGATTCCGCTACGACCAACTAATGCACTTACTATGAAAAAATTTCCTACCACTTACCCTAGCTTTCTGCCTTTGACATACAAGTATACCAATTTCATTCGCAGGTCTACCCCCATGCATAAGATATAGCACCTGCCCTTGGAAATGTGCCTGAACTTAGGGGTCACTATGATAAAGTGAACATAGAGGTCTATCAATCCTCTCATTTCCTTAATTAATTAGAAAAGTAGGAATCGAACCTACACAAAGGAGATCAAAACTCCCCATACTTCCTCTATATTATTTCCTAGTAAAGTCAGCTAACCAAGCTATCGGGCCCATACCCCGAAAATGATGGTCCAACCCCCTCCTTTACTAATGTACCCACACACCAAATTAATCTCACTAACTAGTATTGTCTTAGGATCTACCATTACCATATCCAGCAACCACTGAATCTTAGCTTGAACCGGACTAGAAATCAACACCCTTGCTATTATCCCCCTAATCTCCAAATCCCACCATCCGCGAGCTGTGGAAGCCTCCATCAAATATTTCTTAGTCCAAGCCTCAGCCTCTGCCCTAATACTATTTTCCAGCATAATCAATGCTTGAGACACAGGCCAATGAGACATCACCCAATTAACCAACCCCACATCCTCCCTATTACTGACAGCCTCTATTGCTATAAAACTAGGCCTAGTGCCCTTCCATTTCTGATTCCCAGAGGTATTACAAGGAACTTCATTAACCACCGCCCTCCTACTATCAACAATTATCAAACTCCCACCACTAACTATCCTAATTCTAATCTCATCCTCACTAAATCCCACCATCCTCACACTCATGGCTATTGCCTCCACAATAATTGGGGGGTGGATGGGATTAAACCAAACCCAAACCCGAAAAATTCTAGCCTTCTCCTCCATCTCCCACTTAGGCTGAACAACTACAATCATCATTTATAGCCCCAACCTTGCCATCCTAACTTTCTCCCTATACATAATCATAACAACCCCCGTATTCCTCTCATTAAATAGTACTAAAACTATAAACCTCTCCACACTAATAACCTCATGAACCAAAGCCCCAGCACTAAATACTAGCCTAATACTAACTCTCCTATCCCTAGCAGGGCTCCCCCCGTTACTAGGTTTCTTGCCTAAATGAATGATCCTCCAAGAATTATCTATTCAAGAAATAACACCCACAGCTATCGTCATCTCCATATTATCACTTCTAGGATTATTCTTCTACCTACGCCTAACATATCACTCCACAATCATCTTAGCTCCTAACTCTTCCAACTACATAAAATTATGATACACTAACAAAGCTATACACACCCCTACTGCAATCCTTACCTCCCTCTCCATCACCCTTATCCCCCTAGCTCCTATAATCTTTTCCATATTCTAGAAACTTAGGATAATAGACAAACCAAAGGCCTTCAAAGCTTTAAATAAGAGTTAAATCCTCTTAGTTTCTGCTAAAGCCAACAGGACATTAACCTGTATCTTCCAAATGCAAATCGGATGCTTTCATTAAGCTAAAGCCTCACTAGACAGGTGGGCTTTGATCCCACAACCCCTTAGTTAACAGCTAAGTGCCTCATCCAACAGGCTTCTGCCTACCAGGCTTCGGTGCACGTTTACTGCACATCAATGAGTTTGCAACTCAATATGAACTTCACTACAAAGCCGATAAGAAGAGGACTTGAACCTCTGTAAAAAGGACTACAGCCTAACGCTTAATCTCTCAGCCATCTTACCTGTGACCTTTACCACTCGATGATTATTCTCAACAAACCATAAAGACATCGGCACACTATACCTAATCTTTGGTGCATGAGCAGGTATAGTAGGTACAGCCCTTAGCCTGCTTATTCGTGCCGAACTTGGTCAGCCAGGTACTCTATTAGGCGATGACCAAATTTACAACGTCATCGTAACAGCCCATGCCTTCGTTATAATTTTCTTCATAGTTATACCCGTAATAATCGGGGGCTTTGGAAACTGATTAGTCCCACTTATAATTGGAGCCCCTGACATAGCCTTCCCTCGAATAAACAACATAAGCTTCTGACTCCTACCACCATCATTTCTACTTCTACTAGCCTCCTCTACCATTGAAGCTGGAGCAGGCACTGGATGAACCGTTTACCCCCCGCTAGCTGGAAACATAGCCCATGCAGGCCCCTCTGTAGATCTAGCTATCTTCTCCCTACATCTTGCCGGAGTATCCTCTATTCTCGGAGCAATCAACTTTATTACTACAGCCATCAACATAAAACCACCTGCCCTATCTCAATACCAAACCCCACTATTCGTATGATCTGTCCTAATTACTGCCATCCTTTTACTATTATCCCTCCCAGTGCTTGCTGCTGGTATCACTATACTCCTCACTGACCGAAACCTTAACACCTCATTCTTTGATCCAGCAGGAGGAGGAGATCCCATTCTATATCAACACCTATTCTGATTTTTTGGACACCCAGAAGTTTACATCCTTATCCTCCCAGGATTTGGAATTATCTCCCATGTAGTCGCCTATTATGCCGGAAAAAAAGAACCATTCGGATATATGGGAATAGTCTGAGCAATACTATCCATTGGATTCCTAGGCTTCATCGTCTGGGCCCATCACATATTTACAGTTGGAATAGACGTTGATACACGAGCTTACTTCACATCTGCCACCATAATCATCGCCATTCCCACTGGCATTAAAGTCTTCAGCTGATTAGCCACTCTTCACGGGGGCACCATCAAATGAGACCCACCTATCCTATGAGCCTTAGGCTTTATTTTTCTCTTTACCATTGGTGGCCTCACCGGTATTGTACTAGCTAATTCCTCACTCGACATCGCTCTCCACGATACTTATTATGTAGTCGCACACTTCCACTATGTCTTATCCATAGGGGCTGTATTTGCCATCCTAGCTGGGTTTACACACTGATTCCCCCTATTTACCGGATTTACCCTGCACCCAACCTGAGCAAAAGCCCACTTCGGAGTTATATTTACAGGAGTAAACCTAACCTTCTTCCCACAACATTTCCTAGGACTAGCTGGAATGCCACGACGATATTCTGACTATCCAGATGCCTACACCATTTGAAATACTGTGTCCTCTATCGGCTCTCTAATCTCCATAACTGCTGTCATTATACTCATATTCATTATCTGAGAAGCATTTTCTTCCAAACGAAAAATCCAACAACCTGAACTAACCTCTACAAATATTGAATGAATCCACGGTTGTCCACCCCCACACCACACCTTTGAAGAGCCAGCTTACGTTCAAGTCCAAGAAAGGAAGGAATCGAACCTCCTCATGTTGGTTTCAAGCCAACCGCACTAACCACTTATGCTTCTTTCTTATGAGAAGTTAGTAAACCCATTACATGGCCTTGTCAAGACCAAATCACAGGTTAAACCCCTGTACATCTCACGTGGCTAACCCATCCCAACTTGGATTCCAAGACGCATCATCCCCCATCATAGAAGAACTAGTTGAATTCCATGATCATGCTCTAATAGTAGCACTGGCCATCTGTAGCCTAGTCCTATATATCCTAACCCTTATACTCATAGACAAACTATCTTCCAACACAGTAGATGCCCAAGAAATTGAACTTATCTGAACTGTTCTGCCCGCCATCGTACTAATTCTACTAGCCCTTCCATCCCTTCAAATCTTATATATAATAGACGAAATCAACGAACCAGATCTAACCCTGAAGGCAATTGGCCATCAATGATACTGATCTTACGAGTACACAGACTTCAAAGACCTGTCATTCGACTCTTACATAATCCCAACATCAGAACTACCCATAGGCCACTTCCGACTCCTGGAAGTAGACAACCGAGTTGTAATCCCCATAGAATCCCCTATCCGAGTAATTGTCACCGCTGGGGACGTCCTACACTCCTGAGCAATCCCCTCTCTCGGGGTAAAAACCGATGCCATCCCCGGACGACTTAACCAAACCTCATTCACAGCAACCCGCCCCGGAATCTTTTATGGTCAATGCTCAGAAATCTGCGGAGCCAATCACAGCTACATGCCAATTGTAATTGAATCAACCCCCCTCCCACACTTCGAGAATTGATCATCATACCTATTAAACTCATCATTAAGAAGCTATGCCACAGCACTAGCCTTTTAAGCTAGAAAACAGAGGTACTAACTCCTCCTTAATGATATGCCCCAACTAAACCCTAATCCTTGATTTTTCATTATAGCATCATTGTGAATCATTTTCCTACTAATCATACAGCCTAAATCCTCAACCGCATACTTCCCCAACTCGCCATCTCACAAAACTAAACTCACCTCTAAACCCTTATCTTGATCTTGACCATGAATCTAACATTCTTCGACCAATTTGCCAGCCCACAACTCATAGGAATCCCATTAATTATAATTTCTATATTCTTCCCCACTCTCCTTCTGCCATCCCCCAATAGCCGTTGAATCACCAATCGCCTAACAACTGTTCAACTCTGATCAATCAAATCAATAACCAAACAACTAATAACTCCCCTAAACAAACCGGGTCACAAATGAGCCCTCATTTTATCCTCACTAATAATCTTTCTTCTTCTGACTAACCTTCTAGGACTATTACCATACACCTTCACCCCCACAACCCAACTATCTACAAATATAGCTCTAGCTTTCCCTCTTTGACTCGCTACCATCCTTACTGGACTCCGAAACCAACCCTCTATATCACTAGGACACATCCTACCAGAGGGGACTCCAACCCTATTAATTCCCACCCTAATCCTAATTGAAACAACCAGTCAAATTATCCGCCCCCTCGCCCTAGGAGTCCGACTTACCGCAAACTTAACTGCAGGGCACCTACTAATTCAACTTGTCTCAACTGCCACAATTGTCCTCCTACAAATCCTCCCAACCTTATCCATCATCACCTTTACTATCCTCCTCTTACTTACCATCCTCGAACTAGCAGTAGCAATAATCCAAGCCTACGTATTCGTCCTACTTATCAGCTTGTACTTACAAGAAAACATCTAATGGCACACCAAGCACACTCATACCACATAGTAGACCCAAGCCCATGGCCCATTTTTGGTGCAACCACAGCTCTACTCACAACCTCCGGGCTAATTATATGGTTCCATTTTAATTCTACCCAATTACTCCTAGCTGGCTTAACATCCATAATTCTTGTTATAGTTCAATGATGACGAGACATTATCCGAGAAGGAACATTCCAAGGCCATCATACCTTAACCGTCCAAAAAGGACTACGATACGGAATAATCTTATTCATTACATCTGAAGCCTTCTTCTTCCTGGGATTTTTTTGAGCCTTCTTCCACTCAAGCCTAGCTCCCACACCTGAACTTGGAGGCTTATGACCTCCAACTGGAATCACCCCACTAAACCCCATAGAAGTCCCACTACTCAACACCGCCGTCCTTCTGGCATCCGGAGTCACCGTAACTTGAGCCCACCATAGTATTACCGAATGCAACCGAAAACAAGCCATTCAAGCCCTACTATTAACTATCCTCCTTGGATTCTACTTCACCTTACTACAAACTATAGAATACCATGAAGCTCCATTCTCCATTGCCGATGGAATTTACGGCTCCACATTCTTCGTAGCAACTGGATTCCACGGACTACACGTAATTATCGGATCTACCTTCCTAACCGTATGCCTATTCCGCCTTATCAAATTCCACTTTACATCTAGTCACCACTTTGGCTTTGAAGCAGCTGCCTGATACTGACACTTCGTTGATGTAATTTGATTATTCCTTTATATTACCATCTACTGATGAGGATCTTACTCTTCTAGTATAATTATTACAATTGACTTCCAATCTTTAAAATCTGGTTACACTCCAGAGAAGAGTAATAAACATAATCACATTTATACTTCTGCTATCCCTAATCCTCTGTACCCTCCTAACAACCATTAACTTATGACTAGCTCAAGCAAACCCAGACACTGAAAAACTCTCCCCATATGAATGTGGCTTCGACCCCCTAGGATCAGCTCGACTGCCATTCTCAATCCGATTCTTCCTCAGTAGCTATCCTATTCCTACTATTCGACCTAGAAATCGCCCTACTACTCCCCCTCCCATGAGCAATCCAACTCCCTTACCCATTACTCACAATACTATGAACCTCCTTAATCTTACTCCTACTAACCCTAGGATTAGTCTATGAGTGAGTCCAAGGAGGACTTGAATGAGCCGAATAGAGAAAGTTAGTCTAATACAAGACAGCCGACTTCGGCTCGGCAGATTACAGCAAGCCCCTGTAACTTTCTTATGTTAACACACCCTAGCTTCCATTCTGCCTTTATCCTAAGCTGCCTAGGACTAGCCTTCCATCGAACCCACTTTATCTCAGCCCTACTCTGCCTGGAAAGCATAATACTCTCGCTATACATCGCCTTTTCAATCTGACCCATCCACACCCAAACCCCATCACTCACCCTGATTCCTATACTTATACTGACCTTCTCTGCTTGCGAAGCTGCTTCAGGACTCGCCATACTGGTAGCATCCACCCGAACCCACGGCTCAGACCACCTCCATAACCTAAGCCTACTACAATGTTAAAAATCATAATCCCCACTATTATACTCATCCCAACAGTCTTACTATCCCCCAAAAATTTCATCTGAACAAACGCAACTACTCATAGCCTACTAATTGCATCCTTTAGCTTACAGTGATTATATCCATCATACTTCCCTCACAAATTCTCGAACCAATGATCAAGCATTGATCAAATCTCAGCTCCACTCTTAGTTCTTTCTTGCTGACTTCTCCCCCTCATACTTATTGCTAGTCAAAATCACCTGCACTCTGAACCAACAACACGAAAGTATACCTTCATTATTACCCTCATTATAATTCAACCTTTCATTCTTCTAGCCTTCTCATCCACAGAATTATCCCTATTTTACATTTCCTTTGAAGCTACCCTAATTCCAACACTAATCCTAATCACACGATGAGGAAATCAACCAGAGCGTCTTAGCGCCGGTATTTATCTCTTATTCTATACTCTAATCAGCTCCCTCCCCCTACTAATCGTTCTACTATATCTTCATGCACAAATAGGCACACTATACATACCTACCATAAAATTTCTTCACCCCCTACTAACACCATCATGAACTAACACCTTATCGGGCATGGCACTCCTTATAGCATTTATAGTAAAAGCCCCATTATATGGACTTCACCTATGGCTACCAAAAGCTCATGTAGAAGCGCCCATTGCCGGATCCATACTTCTCGCCGCCCTTCTCCTAAAACTTGGAGGTTACGGCATTATACGAATTACCATAATTACAGGCCCACTAACCAACCACCTATCCTACCCATTCCTCACTCTTGCCCTATGAGGTGCACTAATAACTAGCTCCATCTGCCTACGCCAAACTGACCTAAAATCACTAATCGCATACTCATCTGTAAGTCACATGGGTCTCACAATTGCTGCCTGCATAATCCAAACTGAATGATCCTTCTCAGGAGCCATAATTCTTATAATTTCCCACGGCCTCACCTCCTCCATACTATTCTGCTTAGCAAATACTAATTACGAGCGCACACATAGCCGTATTCTCATCATAACTCGAGGCTTACAATCTCTTCTCCCCCTCATGTGCACATGATGACTCCTCGCCAACCTAACAAACATGGCCCTCCCCCCAACCACCAACCTTATAGCCGAATTAACTATCATAATCAGCCTATTTAAATGATCCCCCCTCACAATTGTCTTAACCGGCCTCGCAACCCTACTCACCGCTTCTTACAGCCTGACCATATTTCTTACCACTCAACGAGGAATACCCCCCACTCACATTACTTCAATTCACTATTCAACCACACGAGAACACCTACTTATGGCTCTTCATACCTTACCTATACTCCTCTTAATCATTAAACCAGAACTTATCTCAGGCTACATATAAATGCGAATATAGTTTCAACCCAAACATTAGACTGTGATTCTAAAAATAGAAGTTCAAACCTTCTTATCCGCCAAGGGGTGGTTAAACCAGCACGAGCTGCTAACTCCTGCATCTGAGACTAAGCCCTCAGCCCCCTTGCTTTTAAAGGATAACAGCAATCCACTGGTCTTAGGAACCATTAATCTTGGTGCAACTCCAAGTAAAAGCAATAAAAACCCCATTACTCCTAAACACCCTAACTCTATTAACACTAATTACCCTCTCTATACCGATCATTTCAATCCTTATCTCTCCCAACCACAAAAACACCCCCTTAACTATTACCTCCCACGTAAAATCCGCTTTTCTCATCAGCCTCATCCCCATACTCACCTTTATCCTCTCTGGAGCTGACTCCTTTACTTCCTACTGACACTGAAACTTTATCACTAATTTCAAAATCCCCATGACCTTCAAACTTGACCAATACTCCATAATATTCTTCCCAGTCGCCCTATTTGTAACCTGATCAATTATACAATTCGCAACCTGGTACATAGCTTCAGATCCCTCTATCACCAAGTTCTTCTCATACCTACTCATATTCTTAATTGCCATACTCATCCTAACAATCGCCAACAACATATTCATCCTATTTATTGGCTGAGAGGGAGTAGGCATTATATCCTTCCTTCTAATTGGCTGGTGGCACGGACGAACTGATGCTAACACAGCAGCCCTCCAAGCAATTATCTATAATCGAATAGGAGACATCGGACTTATTATCTGCATAGCCTGACTAGCCTCCTCTATTAACTCATGAGACATTCAACCCCAACACAACAACCAAATCCCCGCCCTACCACTCTTAGGATTAATTATTGCCGCTACTGGTAAATCTGCACAATTCGGCCTTCACCCATGACTCCCCGCTGCCATAGAAGGCCCTACGCCAGTATCAGCCCTACTACACTCTAGCACTATAGTTGTTGCTGGCATCTTCCTACTCATCCGAACTCATCCCATACTCTCCAGCACTCCAACAGCCTTAACCCTATGCTTATGCTTAGGCGCCATTTCTACCACATTCGCAGCCATCTGCGCACTAACACAAAATGATATCAAAAAAATCATTGCCTTTTCCACATCCAGCCAACTCGGACTAATAATAGTCACCATTGGTCTCAACCTCCCCCAGCTAGCATTCCTACATATTTCCACCCACGCCTTCTTCAAGGCAATACTATTCTTATGCTCAGGCTCAATTATCCACAATCTTGCTGGAGAACAAGACATCCGAAAAATAGGTGGACTACAAAAACTCCTCCCAACAACTTCCTCCTGCCTTACCATTGGTAACCTCGCCCTAATCGGTACCCCATTCCTAGCCGGATTCTACTCCAAAGATCTCATCATCGAAAGCCTTAACAACTCCTACCTAAACTCTTGAGCCCTTCTACTCACACTTCTTGCCACATCATTTACTGCTACATATAGCCTACGAATAACCTTCATAGTCCAAACTGGATATTGTCGGATAGCTCCAACAACCCCCATCAATGAAAATATACCCACCATCTTTAACCCCATCACTCGACTTGCCCTCGGAAGCATTACTGCAGGGCTCCTAATTTCATCTAATATCCTCCCCACAAAAACACTTCCAATAACAATACCTACCATCACCAAAACCACCGCCATCCTAGTCACAATCCTAGGTATCCTCCTAGCCCTAGAGCTAATTAACCTAACCCATAATCTTACACCCCCTAAGCAAAGTACCCTAACAAACTTTTCCCTAACACTAGGATACTTTAATCCACTTACCCACCGAACAACCTCCACCAAACTCCTCAACTCTGGACAAAAAATTGCATCCCACCTAATTGACCTATCATGGTACAAAAAAATTGGGCCAGAAGGACTTGCTGATGCCCAACTTCTAGCCACAAAATCTTCCACCTCCCTACACTCAGGACTAATCAAAACCTACCTAAGCTCCTTTGCCCTATCGATCCTCATCATACTTCTACTAAACTAATGGCCCCAAATATCCGAAAATCCCACCCCCTACTTAAAATTATCAACAACTCTCTAATTGACCTCCCATCCCCCTCAAACATTTCAGCATGATGAAACTTTGGATCCCTATTAGGAATCTGCCTTATTACACAAATTCTAACTGGATTACTACTAGCCACACACTACACAGCTGATACCTCCATAGCATTCCACTCTGTAGCCCACATTTGCCGAGACATCCAATATGGCTGACTTATCCGCAATCTCCATGCAAACGGAGCTTCCCTCTTCTTCATCTGCATTTACCTCCACATTGGACGAGGACTTTACTACGGCTCCTACTTATATAAAGAAACTTGAAACACCGGAGTTGTACTCCTCTTTACACTCATAGCCACAGCCTTTGTAGGCTACGTCCTACCATGAGGTCAAATATCCTTTTGAGGAGCTACCGTCATTACCAACCTCCTATCTGCCATCCCATACATTGGGCAAGCCCTAGTAGAATGAGCCTGAGGAGGATTTTCAGTAGACAACCCCACACTAACACGATTCTTCGCCCTCCATTTCCTCCTACCCTTCTTAATTGCAGGCCTCTCTATCATCCACCTCACATTCCTCCACGAATCCGGCTCTAACAACCCCCTAGGAATCATCTCCCACTGTGATAAAATCCCATTTCACCCCTACTTCACCACAAAAGATATTCTAGGATTTGCATTACTATTTATTCCTCTCCTAACCCTAACCTTCTTCTCCCCTAATCTCCTTGGAGACCCAGAAAACTTTACCCCCGCTAATCCACTAGCCACACCTCCTCATATCAAACCAGAATGATACTTCCTATTTGCATACGCAATCTTACGATCAATCCCCAATAAACTAGGCGGAGTACTAGCCCTAACTGCCTCTATCCTCATCCTCCTCCTCACCCCACTCCTCCACAAATCTAAACTACGCTCCATAACCTTCCGACCCCTGTCCCAAATACTATTCTGACTACTTCTTGCCAACCTACTCATCTTAACATGAATCGGAAGCCAACCTGTAGAGCACCCCTTTATTATTATTGGCCAAGTAGCATCCTTCACTTACTTCCTCATCCTACTCTTTCTGTTCCCCATTATCGAAACCCTAGAAAACAAAATCCTTTACTAATACTCTAATAGTTTATTAAAACATTGGTCTTGTAAACCAAAGATTGAAGAATTATTCTTCTTAGAGTATTTACCCCTA
>JASSRZ010009468.1:0-29325 GCA_032164315.1 Malacoctenus gilli | reverse complement strand
GGCAGCAGCAGCTTTGAAGCTCTCCCCGTGTGTGTGTGTGTGTGTGTGTGTGTGTGTGTGTGTGTGTGTGTGTGTGTCACAGGGGCACGGCCATCTCCGGCATCGTGTTCGGCGTGGTGTTTCTGATGGGGGCGGTGGCGGCCCTCTTCCTGTGTGTGTGCATGTGCCTGAAGAACGGGCGTGGCGCGCGCGTGGGCGTCTTCAGCACCTCCTACATCAACACTGTGAGCCAAGGCTACCCAGGTGAGTCCAGACGCACAGTGGGACGACAAAAAACAACTCAGGCCACACTTTGTTCGCTCGAAGAATCAAAAAACAGTCGTCAAAGACCCACACAAAACACAACAAAGTTTGTTATCGTGAGGACACTCGGGGTCCTCGGAGGGACGCCGGTGTGACGGATTATACTCCGGTGGTTCGACGCAGTCCATGTAACGAATGGGTACGGCCGCGGTTTGTTTGGAGGCTCCGCAGTTGCAACTGATAACTCATTTTGTATGGTGAAAAATGCAGCTGTGATGAATATTTTATGCATGGAGATTAACATGTGGAGGCCAAAAATGGAGCAAAACAGGAAGTCAACACAGCTGTTGTGAAGGTGGAATCGGAATTGTGGCCATTTTATCCTGGATTGAACGATACTAATGTGTTACCAGTAGAGCTGTTTGGCTCCCATTTCTCCATTTGAGTGTGTAACTCACAACAGTGCCCTCACAAAGCCGTCGGCGTCCCTCTATTTCACAGCGAAACCTCATCTCCCGTCCTCACAATAGAAACTAGCGACAATGTAATATGTCGGAGGGTCCACCCTGGCCTCGAGCTGTGTTCCCAGACACAAAAAAACAGCAGATCGGTTTCACCGTCCTCCCAAACGTTCCCTCTCTTTGTGCCTTTCACCTGCCCGCCGCGGTGCGTTTTGTCACTTCTTCGCACCCGTTCTTGCCTAAACGAGGGTAAAACGGTGACATTGTTGTTCGGAACACCGTCCGCGCGTCGCGGCAGCGGTGGGAATGCTTATATTGTTGTGTTTTCTCGTATCTCTGCCTGCCGCTCATTATTTATTGATCGCCTTTCGTTCTCCGCGCCGCCGCTTCGCCCTCATGCGACGCTGGACGGGCTGTTTGTCACGCTGCCCTTCAGCTCTGATCATATTTCAGGACGGATGCAGCCGCCGGAGTTAGTTTCCTAAAATATTCAATTGTCACACATTTGCCTGACAGTTTCCAAATAAGCCTCCCACTCAGTACTGTAACGAGATCAGAAAAAGCTTCTGCTGATGCAACGTTCCAGCTTTGCAATCAGTTTTAATCTATTCTATTATTTCGTTTACATCTCCTGTTTTTCTTTCTCTTTTCCTATTATAAGTTTCTCCACCAAGTATTTACAAAAACCCAATTTAGTTGCTTTACACGCTGGTTACTCAGTGTCCCTTCACCTGCAGGCTGTCGTTCATCAGTATGACCACAAGAGGGTGCCATTGTCAAAGTTGTGAAATGCGTTGAGTCAATTCTCAACTCAAGTGGACAAAACTGACCGTTTAACGCCAGTCCATCAAAAACAAGTTACAATTCATTGTGGGAGTAACAATAAACATTGATTTTCCCCCTTTTTACTGTATAAAATATCGAGGATTGATTATGTTTGAATGGAATGAATTCATGCAAGAATGTGAAGTTTTATTCTTCTGTCTTTCCTCTCATGAAAGCAGGTCCTCCACCTCCTTACACGTACGACTACGAGATGTACCCTCCAGCCCTCCACCCGCCCCCCTACACCCCCACTCAGCCTCGGCCGGCCAACTACTCCCCCCCGCCGCCGTACCCGGGCTGCACCCGCAAGTGAGTCCCAGCAGGGAAGCTCCTCCAGAGACTTGGAGCTGCTCAGAGTAAGCCGTGACTGTGTTTGTCCTGTAGGCCCACGACTGGGGTAAAAAAAAAATCATTTTTACCAGAATGTGGGTCAGTGAACGCCTCGTGGTGCCTGGTTACCCCTCGCGGGGTGTCAGCTGGGGTTTTTTTGCCCACTAATATCCAATATCCGTCTCCATCCCCACCTGCGCACTTCAAAGGTGTCGCAGCCCTTTGATGAAGATGAGGACCCCTTCATTTGTCAGCGTGAGGGGGGAACCTCACATCACTGGAGGGAAGGAAAAGGAAAAGTCATTCCGGGACACGATCGTGGAAAGTTAATCACTCCATTTTTTTTAAAGACAAACCCCATCGATGACTGGGCGGTGAGTAAAGACGTCTGGAACGGGACCGGTCCTGCCGCGCGCGGACGCGAGGACTCGAGCACGGGCGGCGAGCAGCCTTACTTGAACTCTGTCGCGGAAATGTGAAGCGATTTCCAGCCGTGGGCTCATCGCGGCTTTTGATTAAAAGTGACCTCACTGTGCTGAAGCTGATTCATGCGGTGGCGAGCGACTGTGAATGACTGATGGAAGGATTCAGGCACTGTAAATAACTGTTTATCTGGCTTCTTTCGGTGGCTGAGCTGTTAATTAAAAGATGTTTCTCTGAATGAAAATTGCCTCTCTTGATGAAAATGTACTGCGTGATGGAAATCCTCTCTAATAGATTAATAAACCACATATTGTCGGATGTTTCTCATAATTACCAACTAATAGCTTTTTGTTGTCCAACAGGAAACAGAACAGGATCAAATTTAACGTTTTTAAACAGCAACAATTGGTGAGGAAAGTAAGAGTTTTGCCAGCCTAAATAAAAATTAAATCTGTTCATGTACAATGTAAACAGCTTGAAGCATTATGATGTTTTTTTATTATTATAATTGTTGTTTCTGTGGTGTGGGATTAAAAATTATGTTTGATCCTGAAAGCAAAAAATTGGTTGAAAAAGTGTAAAAAAAAAAAAAGAAATAAAAAAGATGAACTCGTGAGCGCGCTCGATTAAAAAAAAAAAAAACGTCTGGAATTCAGCGCGTGAACGTGTAACGTCGTGCCTGGATGGATGCTTGTGTGAGTGTGTGTGGGGGCGCGCACGCGCGCTAATCCCGCTCCACTGTGGTCAGGTGATCAGGCGCTGAGCGGCTGTGCAGCCTCGGTATCGCTCGGCATCAGACAACGGGAGTCACCGGCGCTGAACGCACGCAGCCCCTCTCGCTAACCGTCACCGTCAACGTCCAAACCGAGCGGCCCACACGCTGCCTTCAGGAGCGCCGTGTCAGCCGAGCGACATGGGGGACCGAGTGGCTCTACTGCTGCTGGCCGTGGCGGCCTCGGCGCTGTCTGTCGAGGTAGGAGGAAAATCCGTTTTTCCCTGGCTAAATTGTGTGGTCGTTCCCCTCTCCACCATATTGTTACTGTCAGGTGCGTCACATTGGCGAGGGCGAGCACCGGAAGGGAAGCTGCTGTTCCTTCAGAGTAAAAGCACCGCGATCGTTCCGCTCCTCTTTTGTGGCTTGAAATCGACTTGTATGTGATTGTTTTTGAGTGTTTGGCGATAAAAAAATGTACAGGTGAACAGCAACAGAGTGAAATCGGTGTGTGTACAAGTTGAGGTTGTTTTGATGGACCCAGTGACGAATTATTTCATTATTACGTGGATGACTTTCAATGCAACGAGATAAAATGACGCTTATCAACCTTAAAATTACCATGTTATTGTTGTTATTAAGCCAACTGCTGTGTATTTTTATGTTTACACGTGTACATTTTGGGGGGAAGAAGGTGTTTGTAATATGCTAACTGTATTACAAGGCTATAACCGGACGTTATGTGTCGTAACTCAGCGAGCTTGACATTGGATCGTCGGCTATTTGTAAACGAAACATTGATGTGACCAATTCCACATAATGTAGCGTGATATTTATGTTTACAATTCTCATATATATATATATATATAAATTAATAATAATTCAGGAAGCTCAATATTTGGGTTTAGCGAAAATGATATCTCCCATAATTTAGCTGCCCTGTGATGCGTTTTGTCCAACGAAGTCACGCTTTAAAGCAATGTTATAACAGAGAATGAGTGCCAATTGTGTGAATGTGTCCCACACCCTTGAATTTGAATGCTTTACTCGCTTGTTTTGTCGTTTTCTTTGTGTTGAACCGAGGCTTCGGCTGCTTCCCGTGATTTAAATCGTCACAAGTTGCCTCGCTGTTTTCTGTGAAGCCTCAGTAACAACTGCGCAATTGTTGGCTGGCACACCGTGGCGATAAATCCGAATTTGATGCTCGTTTGGGTGAAACTGGTGGTTAATCTAATCACGGTGAATAAATGAAAAGCGCCCTGTGTCATTTTCCATATCCCGAGGGCTCATTTTTAAGGGAGTGGGCGTGTTTTGAGGAACGGTAATAACTCAGGACTGCGTCGGGTGTCGTCGTAATTACAAACTGACGTTCGTCAACAGCGAAAATGATCAGTTTAGGTGCAAAATAATCCCTCTTTTGATATTCCAGTGAGAGAGAAACTGTAAGGTTTTGACGCCCTGCACATATTTCAGAGAGGAGGCAGAGGGACAGAAGTAAGATGGCGGCGGTGCACTGCAGCATTTATCCAGGCTCGGGGAAAACTGGGAAGCCGACCGGATATTTGACTCGCATTGTTGCATTTCTGCCAGTTTACGCGTGCTTTTTTTTCTCCCCCCTCTTCAGTTTCAGCGATCCCGAGTGACACCCGAAACGTTTACAACCAAACCCACCACGACCACTGCTGCTCCGTTTTCAGGCTCCACACGTCGCTTTGTGATTTCTGCGCTTCAGAAATATCTATTTTTAACGCGTCGTGTCTCATTTTTATGTAACAACTCACTGAAACATGAGGCCATCTCACCACCTCAGACCTTTTATTTACCGTAAATCGACAGCCTTGTCATGCTATTTTCACAACAGTGGTTACATTTCCCTTTGTGTTCCTGAGTGGCCTCTGATTTGGTTCTGGAAAAATCCTTCCAGAGGTTCACACAAGGACCTAAAAGGTTCCTCCCAGTGTGAAAGGTTGACGTGGACACCTAAAGCTGTGATTCTGAGATGCTTCCTTTTTAATTTACACAGAAAAAGGAAGTTACTCATTCCTGTAACCTTTATTAGTCATGTAACTATCGTGTAACAACAGTTACAGCAACAAATGACTTGGATAAAGAAGTTTTTCTACACCAATGGTTCCCAATCTGAGGCTTGAGACCCCTGTTGGGGGCTTCAGAGATCAGACAGGGGCACAGAAGCGTTGGTTCAAACTGCATTTGGTTTGGTTTTGAAGACAACATCACAGTTCTTGTTAAATAACTCTCCTGCTCCGTCCTTCTGGTGTGTGGTTTGTGTGGCTGTCCGCTCGCTGTACATGATCAATCCATCGGTGGTGCTGATTAAAGGGGGCTGCGCCCGCCTCGGGCCCTTTTGTCGACGCTGATCCGGCCCGTCACCGTCAGCGGTTTTGGGGCGAGATGACAAGAAGGGCCGTGTTGACGTGTGGCAGCTGATCCACATTGTTTCATGCGTGTTGTCTGTAATCAGCAGCCGTGGGATGAAGGGTCTGGGCTGCTCATCAAGCGGAGCGACGCCTCTGGTGGTAATCCTTTGCCGGGGTCACTTCAAACCGCCTTTGCTCTCTTGTGCGTCGCGTATTTACGTTCGCGCAGCCACTCGGAACCACCGCTTCGATCTTGGCAGATAACGTGCGTCCGATTGAATCGGGACGGCGCGACTCTTTGATCGCGTCGCCGCCTCCCCGTCGTCCGCGCCTTCTTAAGCGGCTCCAGGAAGCGGCCTTTCCTGGCAGGCCCGCCCCGTTACACGCAGGCCGCCGTGCGGAGCGTGGGAGCTGGATGCCAGCCTTTGTGTGTTTGTAAATCCTTGGGAAATGGCTCTTGGACGGGTGCAGGCAGTCTGTTTGTGTGCATACTGCAGTCTTTCAGCCTGGGGCGTAGCGGCCCTCTCCCCTTATTAGTGAGCCTTAATGCCATTATGGCTGTTGGCACTGCCAGTGCTCTTCTCTCCGGCACCTTCCCTGCTGCTCACACTGCAGTTTCGCTGCTTTTGAAGGAGAAATCCACTTGACACTAATGTATCTTATTCTGCCTTTTCCAGTCCGCGCAGGGAGGCGTCGGACAGCTCTCAGGGAAGCGAACTTTGCGCCTCACCTCGTCCTCGCGCTTCGCTCGCTGACAAAAGAAGCGAGGCGCGAGTTTTCACACGCCGCGCGTGACGGCCGACTGTCCGAGCTGACCTTTAATCAGAGATGCTGCTCGCTTCGATTCGCCGAGACGCAATCTGCTGACGCCGCGTGCATCCCAGACATTTACCGCCGTGGCGTCGCCGTTGACCAGGAAACCATCAGTGAACTCCGGCCAATCGGAACCTGTGATGCAAAATTTCTCCTTCCAGCTTCTAAAGGAGAACCGTGTTTTGGTTTAATGATGCTTGTAGACTTTATGCAGACCACAGAAGTACTCCTTTCATTCAGTTATACTTGTATGAGGTTGAAGAGAGATACTTTAGTGCGCAGTGATGTAGTCACTGATCTGGGTGTAGACCTAAATATTACACCAATCCATTGTGTGTGTGGTTTTTATTGTTGGAGTTTCTTGTGTCACTGAAAGGGTGACTTTCTTTGTTTTTAAGAATATGCTCAAACTTCTGTTTAGGAAATGATCCTGTCATTCTCTTTGTCAAGTTCAGTGTTTTTCTCCTGTCTTCCCGGTCGCCGCGGTAATAAACGGCTGCCAGGCTCAGCCTGTCTTTCGTCTCGTCAGGGAAAAAAAACAGGAGATATTGACATGTGACAGGACTGCGTGTCCTCTTCAGAAAATGTGACAGGAAAGGAGGACGTCTCCAGGACTTTGTTGTTTTTACTTCCTCTTCTTGGTTTCTTCTTTCAGTCTGACCCGTCGTGCTCGGCGCCGTTTATGGAAATTGTCCACCTTGGTTGTGTCAACAACAGCCGGGACGCTGCGATGTTCCCAATTAATGTCCCCCCCCCCCCCGTACCCCTCGCCACCAGCGCTCTGTCTGCCCGGGAGAAAAGAATTCCTGACCTTTTCACGCTGTTGTTTCTGTTGTCATGGTAAATACTGACGTCCCCACCGTCTTTCGGGGCTACCTGTCAACGGGTAATGTAAATCAGCTGTTTAGGAACATTCAACTCCCAGCGTCGCGTGTTTTCAGCTCTTGTAATCAGTCCCCAGTGTGTTTTCCTCCTGATTGAAGCATCCCCCTCCTTTCAGAGGAAGGCAGGAATCTGGTCGCGCTGTTTTCACTGGTTAGAGGGCCTGAAAGAGCCGCTTTGTGCTGCACGGGCAGGCCTGTGAATGAGGCTCTGTGGGCTAATATGCCAAGGTTTGATCATCGAGTGTCTGGGGCCATTGAAACTGGACCCGTTTGGGTGCTGATGTCTGGAGACAAATGGCTGATGAATAGAGGTGGTCAGGGGCATATTTTGGGTCAGGAATCGGCTCCTGTGCCCCGGTTCTCTCCCAAGTTGAGTTTCATCACTCTGTCGTTGCTATGTGGACAAGATCAAATCAGATTTCTGCATTTCGAGTCCTCTCCAGCGCCTGCTCTATTCTTCCTTTATGACCAACCCATGATTAGCTTAGATAAGGTCAGTCCGACAGGAGAATTCTCACTCCCACCTCTCATATAAGCACGAATCTCCCACCAGGCAGCAGCATTCATCAACCATTCGACTGTTATTTCCATCTGTAAATATCAGCAGTGCGCCACACCAAGACTGGTCTTCATTTGGCCTCTGCTGAGTAAGCAGATGTTGGTACAGAACCTGAATAATAAGCTGGACTGACCCACGTAATTACTCAGCAGCGGCAGCACGAGGAGCATCCAGCTCCCAGGTCACGTCTGAAGACACGCTCGGCCGCTAAGCCGCGGTGCGTCCGTGGTCGCGGGTCTGCCGAAGGGGCCACGTGTCACACTCTGGGCTGCGGTGTGGCCAATGTGACGCTGACCTTCCACTCAGATGAGACCTCGCGCGAGATAATCTGACGGTCAGCCAATAACGGCGGGTTTTAATCGTGGATTTGGGCTCGGCTTTAACGGCGTGTGATGGAGGAGTCGCCGTGTGTGTATGTGTGGAATCATATTGCAGCTCTGCTGCAGTGCCATCTCTGCTGTACTTCCTCTGTCCTTTCCCAGCTGTGCTTCAACAGTAGCTGCTATAGGATGATGCACTGGAAGTGCACGTTTGCGACATTGGATAGGAGAACGTTATTGTCGGAGTTGTGTCCCACTTGAAAGAGGGAGTATTCCTTCCCCCTGCCTGTTCATGCGTAACCGCAGCTTTCTTTTATAATTGTCATTTAAAATACTGTATGAATAAAAGCAAATCGGATTACATCAGCGCACATTACCAGTTGGATTCATTCAACAGGCCGCTAAGCTAAATCCAACAATCCAAAGGAAGCACCTGCTCACCTCTAAGCTGTGACTCATGAGGCAGTCCCCACCGAGGGCTTGCCCCTCCTTCAGGGCCGGGCGGATCTGACATTCATTCTGGCTGGCGTGCGTTAAGGTTGTTATTGAGCAACGTCAGCACATCCCTGAGTGTTAGAAACGGGATCTGCAGGAGTGTCTCTGCTCCATGCCGCCACGCTCTCGATCCCCTCTCGATGTGACACGAGCCTCGATGACCCGGTCACACCTACGGGCTGGAAAACCGAGTGCACGGCAACTTTTAGGTCATCGGATAGCCTCCTCTGAAATTTATGTTAAAAGAAGAATCTGCAAGGCGCGGTTCAGATGCAGCATGTGCTTCTGATGCTCGCCGTTCCCACCTGACCTCTGCCAACGCCAGACGTGCGCCAGATGCTGCCCACAGTCCGAGTCAAAAGGCCAGAGAGCGTTCAAAAGTGCAGCGAGGAAACCGGAGAGAGCAAATGCGGGCGGTAGAATACACTTGGTTTGAATCTTCTTTTTTTAAAGATCAAATTCTCACCAAATCAAATTTTTCCATTTGGTTTTTTAGAAAAAAGGAAGTGATGAAAAGCAATGGAGTATCAAATACAGATGCAATGTCATTATGACTCACTCAAGCTTTGTGTTTAAAGTCCTTAAGGCAAAATAAGAGTCATAGCAGAGAATAAAAGAAATTAGTTTGTCAGAACATGTCTGTTGGCCTCAATAAAAGGGAATTTATCATGCGAGTTTTTCTCCTTTCAAGTAACGATCATTTTCATGTTTCCATCGACTCTCTCCAAATAGCAGTAATCCTACTTTGAACACATTGGATCAAAATATCATCTTTTACCCAAAAGAAACGCCAAAGTGTTTCCTGGAGCTGGAGGAGAGTCGGTCTTTCCGTCATTGTTGTAGTTTTTCGTACAGTCGATGAAACCGCTCCGATTCTGGTTCCTGCTGACGTTGCTGACTCATTAATTGGAAAACGAGGAGCGGTTTCTTCAAGATGAAGTCTGACCCTCGTTTTGAGGTTTCGCTCTCGTCCGCGCGCAGAGATGATCTCATCCTTCTTTCTTCCCCGCTCCTCGCTCATCGCCTTGGGTGTGCATGGTTGCCATAGCAGTGGAGCCTTCCCCAGGTAGCTGGCACTTGGACTATAATTAGGCCACTCTGTGTTATTTCCCATCATCCCTCTCACCCCTGCCTTCTTATCCTGGTCTTTCTATCTATTATCTTCCGTTTTCTCTCGTCTCTTGAAATCTCGGCCATCCATGCGATGCGTCACTGATGTGCCGCTCACCATCAGCACCACAGATCAGAGCAGCTTCTGAAGCTAGTGCGGCTCCAAGTCAGGCAACACACCATCAATTGTGGATGACAAGTGCCTCTCGCAGTCCAACTGTGAAATTGGAGCGCTTGTTTGAAATGCCAAGCACTCTGTGTGTGTGTGTGTGTGTGTGGTGGCAGAGGCGGCGTATGCGAAGGAGAGATTTGCGTCAGGAGGTGGACGGGTCTTCTCGACCGTGCCGGCTATTTCTGGACCCGCTTCCTGTTTGGCCTCCCTGTTGAGGTGCTGTTTGGGCTTCCTGTGTTTATTCAGCCGACAGGCGTGATGCCGCGCATGTTGGTGTGTGTATGTGAGAGACGACGGGAGAGCATTATATAGAAAATCCATCATGGTGCAAAAACTGTTCAATGTGGCTTGTTGGGTTTTTTTTTTACTTTTTCCATCACGCAGTGGAGCAGAAATTGAAAGATTGTGTCTCTCTGAAATCCTGACTGTGCTCCCACTTCACCCTGTGAAGGCAGTTCCTGTAACCACTGAGGACTCTGTGTGTACACACCAATCATAAGACAAGGGCCTCTGTGAGTGTGGATGTGGGTCACCGTGAAATACTTGAATATTTCGAGACATGTTGGTTAACTGTCGTCATGAGAGAGGAAAGATTGTGCAGCGTGGGTGGATTTTCCTTGCACGTGCGGACCGAGCTGCAGAGCGACTCCCAGGTGGACGACAGTGAGGTCACAGCCAGTTAACCAGGTCGTCGCTAACTGAGCCGCTCATTGCGCCGTCTAAGCTATCAGTTTTAGGCACACAAAAACCACCAGTGGGTCACACACAGACACGCACACACACACACACACAACCCAGTTCTTGCTCCAAAACAAACCTACCCGATGATGAAATTCCTGCTCCCAGGTGACTTGGATAATGGTGTTGCCTCAGGTTGCCGCAGCCGCGACAGGGGGAGGTTATAACGGTCCCCCTTCCCTCGGGCAGCGAGCAGCCTTCGTTTCCATGGTGATTATTGCTAAGGGAACCAGGTGTCCCTCCATCACGTCGAGACAAATTAAGTGGGCAAAAGTCAGAGCCGTTTTTTGTTCCCCTTTTTCTGACACACTTCTAATCAGATTTCCTACCGATTTGTCTGAGATGTTAATTCCTTAGGAAACCCTGGAGACAAAGCTTAATCGCTTTGAATATGAATGAAGAGAAGTCTTCAAACAACTTCGACTCCTGACGGTAACTTTTGAGTGCAGGGCCCCGAAGCCAATTGGGCGTGGTCACGAGGGGCGACGGCGGCGCGCGAGCGACTCGGGGAAGCGTTCCGTCGTGTCGGCTTGACCTTTTTAAGGCGAAATAATTAAGAGGATCGATCTTCATTCAGGACCGACTGAGATGTATTGATTGGAGAAAAGCCCGGAGAACACGCTTTGTTTCTTGAGGCGCTCAGGTGTCATTATAACCTCATTTTATCCCAAACTGTTGTCTGAGCCTTGCAATCGACCCCCCCCCCCCCACCCCTCGTTCGAGGTCATTTTTCATTATTCCGGGTGCATATTTAGGCCAGAGAGCTTGTGCTCTGTGCGGCTTTCTTCCCGTCTTAAGTCGTTCAGCCTGTTTCGCCTTCCCTGTAATTGAACCGGGAGTCGACACAGAGGCCCTGTAATCAGGGAGCTCCTTTCCCAAACATCAGGCGCAGATAGCATTACTCACACACTCGCACACACACTCGCTTTAAGTCCAACCCGGAGATGATCTGAAGGGTTTAAGTAACAGCAGGACCCGCTGGCCGAGGTGATTACAGAGTGTGTGTGCGGACGTGCACTGAAGACTTTCTTGCCAGTCACTCATCCTCCCCAGCTCAGTAAATAAATTCCCACGGCGACACGTGTTGTAAACAACCCACAGACTTTATCTCCACCGATTGACTAACGATTAGTCGGAAAGTGATATAGGTTTATTGTCCCAACGTTATCTCGCTCCTAAAAGCGAGCGACGATACCCAGAATAACACAATCAAGCCCTTGTTTACATCGTGTTGAGCTGCCACTCGCGAGCGCCACCTTTTTCTCTCACCAGCTGCCATTATCTGCTGGGCGGTACAGAGTGTCCCAGCCCGGACAATAACACCTCGTCCTGTTAGTTCGCTTGCTCAGATGGAGCCCAAGATGCCTGGAAAAGATGTGTGCCAGAGAGGAAGGAAAAAAGGAAAGTGTGTGTGTGTGTGTGTGTGTGTGTGCGTGCGTGTGCGTGCACGTGCGCTCTCCGGGGAGTCCCCTCACCACCCGTCCCAACCACAGCCCCTCTGGGATGAGAGCTGATCTAAGACACCCCTCCCTGTCATCCCACCCCCACCGCCACCTTCACCCAACTCCCCCATGGCAGGCCTGGGCCACACAGATAAGACTGTACAATTAATGGCACTACAGGACCAGCGCCCACGGGTACACTTCAAAGATTGTGTGTGTGTGTGTATGTGTCTGTGCCTTGGCGCACTGGAATACATTAAACTGCCTGTGTGTGGGTGAGATCATACATGATGTGTGTGTGTGTGTGTGTGTGTGTGAGAGAGAGGATTCATGTGCAGTTGTGTGCCTGTGATGTAATATTTATTTTTCTGACACTGCGCCATTCGCATGTTCTGGCTTTCAAGTGTTGCTGATCACAGTTTGCATCTAAATAGCTGTTCCTCCGAGAACCGATGGGCGAGAAGCCGTCTTATTGGTCCAACCTCTGGAACAGCTTAAAACCCTTCAGTGTTTGAACTTTTTCAAGACCTTTTTTTGGGACAAGATCTAAAAAGCCATCGAAAGTTTGAAGACTGAACTTAAATGACAGGAAGCCCTTGTGTGTCTGCTTGCTTTTCTGATGTGGGTCATGAACGTTTGCCTGGGACGGGAACTGTGATTGAAATCACACGCATGTAAAGTGCTGCAGTGATCTCATCGCAAACCTCCTCAGGGTAGCAAACCACCCAATAAAATTGCAGAAGCGAATAATCTCGCTTTAATCTCTTTCCGACAATAAACTTGTGTGTTATTGCATTACATTATTAAATTATTTGTTTGTCTGTTGTTTTTTCGTGGCTTTTTCTCTTACGTACGCCCTCGGAGGCAGAATTAATTTGACTTTGCCTTCAAATTATTGCGCCGATGTTGCTTTTTTTTTTGTGGGTCGTAAAGGAACATTGTGCACGCTAAGCTGGAACTACATGAACATTGGCTACATGCATGGGAACTTTGTTGGCCCAGAAGATTAAACAGTTGAACGTTATGCTCCTTCTTTGATCCAAAAAACAATCGCGGCCTCTTTTTAGCTTCCTTCTCCAGAGCTGTTGAGCGCATAGCCTTCCTTCCTGTCGAATAACGGAGACCTTTCATGAGCTAATATGATTAATGAAAGCAGCGCGAGGCCGTGCTGCACTTTTTAATAAATCGCTGAGTTGTAGCATCCCATAATTTCAGGCAGAATCAGCACGCCATGCAGTATGTGACTGGCGACTTTAATTGAACAAAGGGGAAATCTCGCTCGTTCCCGGCCGTTCCGGCGATGGCTATCATTGCCAGATTGAGACCAAAGGGGGATATTTCTCCCGGCCAGGCTGCCGCGCTAATCCTCAGTGCCCAGATTACAGCTCCACCCCCTCCCCGCGCGGTGACCGGCTGGCGGATGGGCGGGAGAGCGGAGCAGAGGTGGGTGGAAGGAGGAGAGGAAGGAAGGCCGGCGTCACGTTCGACAGCAACATCGAACTGTCTTCCGGCCTTCATTGAACTTGTTTGTAGACGCTCGTTCTGGGAGGACAACTTGCTGTCTCACCAATATATTTTTAGGTGTTTAATGTGGAAAGAGACGACTGCTACTGTCATGCTTGCGATTCAAGACGAAACCGGCTTTGGACGCTTTTTTCCTCCCCGACTACCTCTCCTCCTGTGAACCGCGAGTTGCCGTCTGTCCTTTGTTAAGTCTCGGCTTGTCTTCGACCTCCCTCCCCGTCTGCGTCTCCACATCCTCGCCGGCTGACAAAGCGCCTGACCTTCCGCTCCAGCCCCGAAGGCTTATTGTCCGATTCATCTGTCGTCCAATCTCCCCCTGTCTTCCGCCATTGTGGTTATTGTTCTTCCCTCTCACTTTGCTGCCTTTCGCCACCACACCGAGGACCCTGATTTATAAGCTTGCAGACGATTGCCCCCCCCCCCTCTCTCCCTTCACCCCCCTTCTTCCTCCCTAAGCACAATCAGTAGGGAGCAGAAAAGAAGAAGGATTGGATATGATTTCCCACCGAAAAAAGGGGGACACAATGAATGATTTTGAATGTCTGCCACCATTCGGTGCCGATTTGCCTACCTGTGCCCGGAAGCTGCGAGGTAACCGGGTTTATCTCTTTAAATAAGCAGCCGAGCGGGCCACGGGGTGCGCAGATAAGGTCAAAAGGAAACCGGGCGAGCAGAAAGTACGCTAATTAAAAGATAGCACTTAAAGCATGACTTTTTTTGAATGAGTACTTGAACAACTTTCCGCTCCCGGTTAGCCTTGGGTTCTTCACCGTTAATGAGCGGGACGGGACGTGATCTCTGGCCGTTTGCTGCGCTCCCTCCCAGATGGCAGTGTGAGAATGGAGCAACGGACCCCGAAATAACCCCGTGCCGGTGCAGATGGCGCGGTGTCATGACTGATGGCCGGCAGGGTTAAGTTGTCATGTGTGGGAGCCGAGGAGGGCCGTGGCCAGGAGGGGATTTTACACCCGCTCCCAACGCGCGCGCGTGCGTGTGTGTGTGTTGCATGTGTGGGATTTAGTGGTTTCAGCGCTACTACTGCCTGGAGCTTATGATGCTGCCCTGTGGGGGATGTGAACTTTAAAGGTGCAAATATGACCTGCGGAAGTGATAGCTGATCTGGGATGTGTTTGGCTTCGGCTTCTATCTTGTCCTACAAAGGACTCCAGACTTTAATGGAGGCACGATAATAAAATATGCAGCCTAAACGCTGATGCTAGCAGGCCAGCATGATAATGTTTCAATGAATGTGTGGCCATTGTGATGTATTCATACATTGTGCTCGTGTTTTTTTTCAGTCAAACCATAAACGGTTCCACAAAGGGTTTCTTTGCTGTGTTTTGTTAAAATGACCATTCGCGTGAGTCTGTGTCCCTGTCGCAGTATAAATTGATAGTTGCAGCTTCACAAACATACGCAGGTGCAGATATCATTGTTCTCGCCTAATGTGAGTGAACATATCGAAGGAACCGGCTGGACCAGACAGTGCTGTCGCGTCCTTGTCCTGGCAGGTGTGTAAATACGTGGACAAATGAGACGTAACGAAAGCAGGCGGTCCATCCCAGATTCTCGTCCTCCGAATCGATTCAGACATCCGAGTTCTCGCCTTCGTTTAGACACTCATATCGGAGGAAGAGTCGAGGCCCCCCCCCCCGCCCGGCTGCTCGAAGAGAATCGGGCCTGGAGGAAGAAATATGCTCTCCGTCTCACAAAACAACATTTGTTTGCCTGCCAGGGCCTTCAAAACCATTAACAAGATTAGGGAGCGCACAATGGCAACAGGCCCTCTCTCCTCCCTCCCTCTGTCTCCTTTCTCTTCCCTCCCCGTTTTGTTGGAGCTCATTTGCCAGCACAATGCAGACATTCAGCGCTTCGTCTGCACCTCCTCTCCTCGGGGGAGCCTCGGCACAAAACCTCCTCAAGCGGGCAGACAGCGCAAACACCGAGACACAAATTAACACAAAAATTAATACATTCATGCCAAAGGGGGACTTTCTCTCCTGCTACACACACACAGACTCACACAAATGCTCGGCTTTGCCAGCCAGCCCGCTCTTGTTGTGTGCATGCGCTGCATTTGCAGAGAGAAAACAGATCAACGCAGGGTTATGTAAACACCATCCTGGCCTGGAAAGAGACCAAAAGAGCCTACATGGACACTGAGATGTAAACGCCTCCTATACAGGCCAAAGCACAGTGACGCTGAGTGGGTGTGGGTGCTTATTTGATTGCTGCAGGCTGGTTGCCGGAGGTCATTTATTCCTGTAAAGCTATTGATTTTTGACACTTTCGTTTCCCTTGCCCCCCCCACCCTTCCTTCTATGTATTTCGGCCCCCTATTGTAGGTATGATTTGTAACAGCATGGCTGCTTTATGTGGGGTAGGCAGGAATCTAGGCCTCCTCCACCGCTCTCCCACCCCTCTCATCCGAAACCCGCTCACCTCATCTCACTCCTTATCTCTCTCGCTAATCTCTCCCCGCCGTTCTATCCCAGCAATAAAATTTAATTGCATCCGTCTTGCATTTTTCAAGTGCTCAAGGAGTTTAACGCGAGCGGTATATCTCATTAAACCCTCTCTGTCTTGTCCCCTCCCTCCCCCACTCGTAGGTGCCCACAGATGTTTCCATGGGTCTGTTGGCAGAGCCCCAGGTGGCCATGATCTGCGGCAAGCTCAACATGCACATCAACGTGCAGAGCGGCAAGTGGGAGACGGACCCCTCGGGCACCAAGAGCTGCATCGGCAGCAAGGAGGGCATCCTGCAGTACTGCCAGGAGGTAAAGTGTGGGGAGGGTAGGAGGAGGCGGGGGGGGGGCTGAAAGGGTGGGGTGGGTGATTTATGATGCAACAGAGGCTGCTCGCCTAACGACTGAGTGCGTTTACTCCTCGGTAATGGAAATAATAGCGTGAAGGGTAAACGGTCCCTTTTTTTAGGCAGCTACGGCGAATTATGCCGAGATCAAGTGAAGCCGCTGTCCGGCCCCTAAACTGTGATGCGTTTGGTATCGATCAGGACAACTGGTAAAAATTTGGCAAGACAGGAATCCATTAAAGACTGAGCGCAAAAGGATCAGGTGTTGCACTAATGAGCTCTGTTACTTGTTGAGCTCGCGCATGGTGCATGTAAGGGGGGATTAGGGGCACGGAGTGGGCGCACGGAGCGAAGTCTCTCCAAGTGTCTGAAGGGGAGGTCACCAGGAGGCTGGCGGCCCGCGGGAACAAGCCGGCTCTCCTGCAGGAGGCCTGGGAACCTCCATCAATCCAGCTCCCGCTGAGCGTCTCATAAGACAGAGGGGGGGGGGGTGCTCCGAGGGCGACTGCAGAGCTGCAGCGGTGGTTGTGATGCCCCACTGCTCTGCACGTGAGCTCTTTATGCTGATTGGTTGACAGCTACCACTGCTGTGCCATTCGTTGAGCTTCAGCTGAGAGCAATTAGGAAGAGTTGTAGTCTTAAACTGTAATTTTCTTCTCCTTCTCTGGGTTCCTAAATGTTCGCGTGTTCTTTTTACAAAGTGAGCCATCTCAATTCGTATCTGCCACCAGGGGAATGTTTGCCTGATCGAGTGGGAGAGAATAAGAGCACACTAAAGTATGTTGTGAGTGGGCTTCACGGTCTGCGAGCAGATTTGTTTTTAGTCACCAAAATCCCCAATTTGGCAGCATGACGCCGTGCCAAAACTCCGCTCAGTAAACAAGCCGCTTAAGTCCATGTGACTTTGCTTTACAAGCCACGGTCAGCTTGTAATTAGGCAGGGCGAAGCTAACCCGAAGCAGAAGCTTAAAGCGGCCTTCAATCTGAAGAGAAACCAGACCTGTCGCCAGACGCGTCGACTCCTATCCGTGAGCACAAAGCGGCAATGACACTAATTGAAGTTGCAGCTTCGGTTACCGTTCCGTCGATGGTTCTCCATCGGTGCCAGCATCCCCTATCCCTCCGTGTCACCATGACATCCTGTGTTCCCGCCTGCACAGGTGTACCCAGAGTTGCAGATCACCAACGTGGTGGAGGCCAACCAGCCAGTCAACATCAAGAACTGGTGCAAGATGGGCCACAAGCAGTGTCGCAGCCACATGCACATCGTGGTGCCGTACCGCTGCCTGGGTGAGTCGCTGGATCGGCGCGCGTCGGTGCGACGGTCAGGCTTTGCGTTTTGGCCTGTGGTCACTGAGCGCGGATGTCGTTTTCGCCGCAGTGGGAGAGTTTGTGAGCGACGCTCTTCTCGTCCCCGACAAGTGCAAGTTCCTGCACCAGGAGCGAATGGACCAGTGCGAGAGCCACCTGCACTGGCACACCGTAGCCAAGGAGGTGAGCGCTTAAAAGGAAGTATTTAGCAGTTTTGCCATCACACACTTCCCTCGATTCTGTTCAAAAAAATCGAGATCCAAAGAACACAAAGAAGGATATTTGTGGGTTGTTTTTTCTCCTTTTTTCCACACCACACTTGCGAGGAAGAGGCGAGATGAGTAGGTGTGTTGCACCTCCCAGAAATGTGCCAAACCTCCTCCGCCAGAGCCAAGCAGCTTATTCTGCAGTTTCAGTGATTGAGGTCCAAGAAAGAGGACATATTGTCCATTTAACGGTTGAATCATTTAACAGGAGCTTTCAGTGGCATGGTGGAAAAAAGAAACACATGCAGTCACAACAGGCTGACACCTCCTCCTCATGCTGCTCAGCAGCCTGCTCACACACAGCAGTGGGATGGATGCCGTTCTGCTACCAGGACTCCACCAGACTCAGCCAATGTGGTTGCGTTTGTCACTCGGAGCGCCCAGTCCTGCGTGTGCAGCTCCTGATTGGCAGCACGGAGGGTAAAATCAAGCAATACTTGCAGAAACATTTCAGCGGGTGCAGCACACACTTTGCCTTTCCGTTCATCCCACAAACGCTTGGTCAGAAACCAGGACCCGTTGATGTTTTGATTGCACGGCATCTTTTCATGTATGAATGTATTTTGTCTGTGCGTTTCTCCGCAGTCCTGTGGCGATCGCACCTCGAATCTCCACGACTACGGCATGCTGCTGCCGTGCGGCATCGACCGTTTCCGCGGCGTGGAGTTTGTCTGTTGTCCCGCTGAGGCGGAGCGTGAAGCCGACAGCGCCGAGCAGGAGGCTGATGATTCCGATGTGTGGTGGGGCGGAGGGGAGACTGACTACTCTGACAACAGGTACACACACACACACACACACACACAGGGGCACAGAGAAATGATGGCAAGGCGGCAGCAGAGTGATACATCACTGCTCACCCGATCACAGATAGTTCTGCTCTCATTTTTAACATTGCCAAGAGGTCAACGTTTCTCGCCTCGCAGATAATTTGAAGTGTCCGTCTCTCTTCCCCTGCTTGTCATCCTCCCTCTCGTGTTTCCTCGCCCCAATTGCTCCGGTTGTCGCCATATGTCTCTTTGCTCCCCCTCACCTTCATTTTTCCTTTATCTGCATCCCTCTTCCCGTCGCAGCATGGTGCGGGAGCCTGAGCCAGTGGAGCAGCAAGAGGGAACCAAGCCACCTGTGGTACGGGAGGAAGAGCAGGAGGAGGAGGAGGAGGAGGACAAGGTGGCAGTGGACTATAAGGAAGACCTGGGGTACGACGACGCGCTGGACAACGACCAGGACGGCGACGGAGCTGAAGACGAAGAGGCCGCGGAGGAAGAAGAGGAGGAGGACGAGGACGACGGGGACGACGACGACGACATCATCGACACGCTCGACGACAGCGACGACGAGCCGACCACCAACGTCGCCATGACGACCACCACGACCACCACCACCGAGTCCGTCGAGGAAGTCGTCAGGGGTGAGTCGCCAATTTTACGCGGACCCGAATGCGGGACGTTGGCGCTGCTGAGGACGAGGTTTTTGTGACCCCCGATGCAGAGAATCCCAAACGTAGTCGTCAGGTGACTGAGCCTCCTCACATTGAGATTAATGCGGAGCAATCTGCAACATGCAAAACACGGTTTGCCCCCTTCACAGTCTGTATGCTTGGCTAAACACAATTGAACCTGGCGTTCCTCAGCAATTAATTCCCTGCTGTCATTTTCCACATTGAGCTCATTTATCATTTCACAGCTCCCATTAGAATCACAACAGACTGCACAAGTGCTGTTTTATTCATTTCGGCGACGAATTGATCTCCCCTTTTGGTCCCAAGCCACACGACGAACGCCTGTTGTTGGAAAGATGGCGGCCAGCGCAATACGTTCCGAGCAGTGACAAGCATTTGTGTGTCGTGTGTGTCCTCCAAGATGTCTGCTGGGCCGACGCAGAGACGGGTCCGTGCAGGGCCATGCTGGCCCGCTGGTACTTTGACCGCGAGGAGGGCCGCTGCGCTCAGTTTATCTACGGCGGCTGCGGAGGCAACCGGAATAACTTTGAGTCAGAGGAATACTGCATGTCTGTATGCAGCAGCGTCAGTAAGTCCTGCCACGGCCGCTGACCTCCCGACTGCCCGTCGGTGGCTTTCGTTTGCCTCCTCTTATTAACCACTGGTTTTTCTGGCTTGGTGTGCCTCTCTTGTTTTCTTTTCTCGACCTTTGGACTCCATCTCCGTTTAACGTTTACTTATTCCGCTCGTAGAAACAGACGTTTTTACACGTCTTCTATAATCCTCTAAAGTCTCAGCTCGGATGGACTCGACTCAGCCTCTCCCTCACTTTTCTCCCCAGTCAGAAGGAATCCCAAAATAAACGACAGGGTTTTTTTTAAAGCTAAATCACGGTAAAAGGAAGTTGCTGAGCTTTAACTCTCTTTAGGAAGCTCCTTAGCTCCTCTCCTGTGTCAGATCTGGCAACACAAAAGCAGACATTTGTGGCGATTTGAAATAATTTGTTTCTTTTGGTTCCCCTCTTGCTGTTGTTTAGCAAAAGTACACGTTGTTTATGTACCAAACTACGATCACAGTAGATGGCAAAAAGCTCATTTTCAGAGGTTAAGTGTTGTCGCGGTACCTGTTGTTGCCTCGACGAACACGAAGGATAAGCACCACAATTTTCTCTGATTATTGCCGTTTCATGCGCCTCATCTTATACATCTGTGTGTTACTTTGCCTTGAATATGAGGCGTGAAATCTCCCAGGCAGGGACGATCTCTGCAGTAATCCCCGCTCCGCCGCACATTATCGTTCTCGCGCGTGACGCGCTTGGCGCTCGCTCACAGTCGTCCCTCCTCATCGCCGGCTTCATTCATTCAGCTCACCCACATCAGGTTTCCGAATCGCCCTCGTGCAATTTAAAAAATGGGAAACATTCCCAAGGTGGCAGTTGGGGAAAAAAACTCATCAATAGCACATTACACGCTCTGAGAATACCTGCCTTCCATGTCCCATTGTGATGATTGATTATCAGCGCTGTCGCGGAAATGGGCTTGATTGCACCATAATTTTTCTCCACCTTTTAATATGTTGGACCATCAGAGGTTCTTTATGAGGAAACACAGAAACTTGGAGGAAAGCATCGCTTGCGCCCTTCCACGTCGGATTTTTCCCCCGGAGCATCCGTGCACGCAAAAGCTGTTGGTGGAGGGAAATGCGGATGATATCAGTTGTGTTGGATAACTCCGCTCAATGTTTTTGTGCTGATGTGTGTGCAGGGAAACTACTGCATTATGTCCTCTTTACCAACCAACACACACACACACACAGTCGGCGGTCATTCAATATTCATTCAGAATTTTTCTGTCTCAGCATTTTTCCGCAATTAGCCTTATGATTACTGTACCAATCCAGGTTTTCATGCCGAAAACGTCAACTTTCTCAATGTAGATACCAGAAGTATTTGTGTCAGTAGTCCATTGATGTAGTATCTATGTGGTACTTTAAGTCTCATCTTGTTTTGGAGAATGTGGGCTCTTTAAAAAGCCTCCAAAGGACCAGAGCTCCAGAGCGCCCCTCACAGGTGCAACTGAAAAGATCCCGGCCCTGGTTTTCGGTCTCGTTCAGTCACGCGATGTCAACCTATTTCACCGGACGTGCGACCTTCACACTGGCGCGGACTCGCGCATGCAGCGGCGCCTGCTTTTAGGCCTCACATGTGGGGAAAGATAATCAACTTTCCACTTGTTAAATCCAAGTTTCACGCAATAACCCATCCAATTTATTCCTCGCTGGCGAGTCGGCCACAATTTAGTCTGCGCTCCTGTGCCCACGGGATAGATTCCGGTGTCGGTCGTTTGGCAGGAGAGCTCGATCACGCTCTGAATGAAGTTATATAAACGAGAGGGAGGGCCGGGGGGACGGAGGGGGGGGGGGACGCGTCTACAAAGGACTGTGGGTCATCTCAGGCGCTGGCTTGTTTGCTTTTCGCAGGGCTTCCGGCTACAGCTGCTGTCTGGGTTTCTTTCTCTTCGCAGCTCAAACTAACCCTGTTAACCCATGTTGGACTCACTCTCTCTGTTGCGTGTTTGCGTGTGTCTGCACAGCCAGTCCCACAATGCACCGCATGAAAGGGCGCAGTAACAAGACGCCTCTCCTTTGTGCTCTCGCTCCGTGTCGCTTCACGTAGTTCCCACGGCCGTGCCCAGCTCCCCCGACGCCGTGGACCACTACCTGGAGACGCCGGCCGACGAGAACGAACACGCCCACTTCCAGAAGGCCAAGGAGAGTCTGGAGGCCAAGCACCGCGAGAGAATGTCCCAGGTACTGGCTGCTACGGCCGCGTCTGCGAGTCGTCTGAAAGAGGGCCAAGATGTTTCTATAAACGGAAATAGACGAGGTCTGACACGTAAAAGGAATAGGTGCGTTTGTTAATCCCTCCCGGGCGACCCGACTGAGCCGCCTTCGCTTTAATTGTGTTCTTTAATCACGCGGGCCGCTGTCGGGCGGTGAAGACAGATGGTCCGCGGCGCCGTCACCGTTTTCAAAGCTCCCGACGAGAACGACCTTGCGGAGCACTTAATATTGCCGTTTCATGGAAGAGTTTGGGTCGGTTTGTTTGGAGAGAGTCGCTACGGGCGCTACATCAAGCCATCTCGCACGGTTGGCTTCCCCTTTAGAGATCCCGCTAAGTGGCGAGAGCACGAGAGAGATTAAAACATTCAGTTTTGGAGCAAAAGGAGGAAAAAGTGAGAGGCTGCGTTATGTTATGAATTGTTGGTTTGTGTTTGTGATGAGCTATTTGGTTTATGTGAATGATATAGTTGAAAAGAAATCACCACTCAAGTCGTTGTTGTACCTAATGCGTCTTCTGTGTTCTCCATCATCAGGTGATGAGGGAGTGGGAGGAGGCCGAGAGGGAAGCAAAGACCCTTCCACGCGCTGACAAGAAGGCCGTCATCCAGGTACGAGACTCTCACATGACTGGGGCGCCATTTGTCGGGGAGAGTTTAGAGTGACACCCAAGGGTGTCACTCTAAGCTCGCACTCACACCTCACACAAAGGCGGGTGACAGTGAAACTGCAGGCCAGCTTCTGACTGGGTCACATTCGAGCCCAGCGACTTCCATTGCCTGCTTTTGTTCAGGTAATTTGAATACCTGCCCAGCGGGCGTCGAAAGGGAAGCTCACACACACGACGCCAAATGCGCCTCTTTTGCACTTTCATCCGCGGATTTCCACTCACGTTGCGTCGCCTTTTGTTTAAGCGCCGCCTCGGTCGACATCCGGATCTTGTTTTTTTGTCCCGGCAGCGTTTCCAGGAGAAGGTGGAGGCGCTGGAGCAGGAGGCCGCCAGCGAGCGCCAGCAGCTGGTGGAGACCCACATGGCCCGGGTGGAGGCTCTGCTCAACGACCGCCGCCGCCTGGCTCTGGAGAGCTACCTGAAGGCGCTGCAGCAGAACCCGCCGAGGGTAGGCGTCGGACGACGACAGAAACAGCCAGCGCCTCTTTCAAACAGCCCGTGTAAAATGCAAATATCCCCTCGCCGCGCCCCACCTTTGTTTCCGTGGCCTTTTAAGCTCCCAGCAATTCATCCAGATATTTGTTGGCGGTTGTTTTTGAAGTGAGATATTTTGGAGTCCCTTTCATCTGACCCGCCGCATGAATAATTCACCAGCATGTGTTGCGTTTAGCCTCTGCGCTTTGTTGCTCCGCATCCACGTCGAACGGAACGAGGCCTTCGGGCAGGAGGGAGGGCGGGAGTATCGGGCCGACCGACTGGCTCACAATGTGAATCTGGGACCTGAAAGATTGAATAGTGGAAGTCAAGCTACTGTGTGACCGAGTTATTGCATTGGACAAGGCAGTAAATTCTGCAGGATGCTGCAGAAAAGGTCTTTGAGATTTCAGCTGCAACTTACGATGATTCTTTTAACTCCCACTTATCTGACTGGAAAAGGTCTGTTTTCACGAAACGATGAGATTGTATCTAGAAGAGCTCACGACAAGCCGTCTCCGTCTCCCGCAGCCGCGTCACGTCTTCAGCCTGCTGAGGAAGTACGTCCGAGCCGAGCAGAAGGACCGGCAACACACCCTCAAACACTTTGAGCACGTGCGCATGGTGGACCCCAAGAAGGCGGCTCAGATCAGACCTCAGGTAGGCCCTCAGGCCCCCCGATTTTACGTGTGGAACCTTTTGTCAACGCACCAGCTGAGACCGTGTGTCTGCGCAGGTGCTGACCCACCTGCGCGTGATCGAGGAGCGCATGAACCAGTCCCTGGGACTCCTGTACAAAGTGCCTGGTGTGGCTGACGACATCCAGGACCAAGTTGGTGAGCACGGCTTTCTGTTTCACTCGCATATGGAATGTTTGAGTGCGGCTGAAATCCAATTTGATTGCACGTAGAACATCCATGATGTAGCACAAGGAGGGGGGGGGGGGGATTGAGAGGAGAGCGGCACAAAGCACATTTTGTGCCGAGGAGTGTAAGATGCGATTAATGCGCACTGTGTGCCAGCCCACCTGTCTGTGGGAGAGAGACGAGGGGGAGAGGCGCTGCTCTGATTGCGATACATGGAACAAACATCGAGTGCTCGGAATTCCTGCCCCAAAAAATGTCGTCCCCCCCCCCCCCCCTTCTCCTCTTGATAAGGGCACAGGAGCCATTTGGCCTAATTCTTTGGTTTCAGATTGGAATGAAACTGTTTGCAGGCAAGATAAATCCCCTTCTCTGTCTCTCTCTCCGTCGTCCGGCCTTCGCTGGGGGTTTTTGGGTTTATTGGAGTCTGTGTGCGTCACGCAGCCATCTGTGTCTCTGTCTCGGAGGCTGTGGCAGTCTGTACCGGCCAGCTAAACACACACAAAAGCAAACATACACGCCGAGTCTGTACCAGACAGGACACGTATTAAACGCGGCAAGCTTTGCCACATTTCATGTAGGCGGTTTGTGTCTTTGCATATAGAAACATGAATCTAGGTGGGGTTGTCTGGGACGCAGTACAAAGTGTGACTCCCTCCTTTGCTTTGCGGCCACGTCTGCTGTTGTCGTGTGTCGTCCTGCGCGCAGAGCTCCTGCAGCGGGAACAGGCGGAGATGGCCCAGCAGCTGGCCAACCTTCAGACAGATGTGCGGGTCAGCTACGGAAACGACGCCCTGATGCCCGACCAGGAGCTGGGAGACGGCCAGAGCGACCTGCTCCCCCAGGAGGACAACCTGGGCATGGCGGGCGTCGGCTTCATCCACCCCGAGAGTTTCAACCAGCCCAACACCGAGAACCAGGGTACGAATTCTGAACGTTTCAGTGAGGAGGGAGATTGCCTGTGTGTTGATGTCCGAGGGACAACATGTGTACATCTCTGAAAGAGGCATGCCAGCAGTCCTGTAGAGTTGCAGGGAAAGCACAGTATGATGGCAACACACAGTTTCATGTCTTTGCAGTGGCATGCACACATTGCTCAGGTGTTTGTTTCACTGGTGAATTGGAAGTGAACTTTTTTCTCCTTTTTTCACTGTAGTGGAGCTGGTGGACTCCCGCCCCAGTCTTGACAGAGGCATTCCCACACGGCCAGGTTGGTGCAGCTGCCAAAAATGGATGCTTGGGGCTGAGCGATGCTGATATGTGTGTGTGTGTGTGTGTGTGGTGAACCGTCACCGTATCATACTGTTTACAAGCTTGTCTGTGATGTTGTGCTTCCCAACGATGGACGACAATAACGTTGGTTTGGGGGCGATTTTGAGAAGTCGTACTTGCTTTGTGGCTGGGAAGACAGAAGCGGTCTTGAACCTGCTGAGACATTTTTACTGAATCTATGAACATTTGATCCTTCCACCAGCTCTTTATCTCAGAGAATATTTGTGTTCATGCTCAGGTTGTTTGTTGTCATTGTTTAGACACCAGGAGTCAAGTGAGGACAGTACTTTTCCAGCACCTCTCCTCCTCTTAGCCATTACTCACACATAGCCAACTCCGCTTGACCTCCATTAAAGCTGAGGTGTGGCCGTGCAGCTGCGCGTGCCGCATACACTATTTGCCTCTTATGGCGGCTCAGCCGCCCAGGGTGGTTTGAGACGGCCCGAGAGTGTGCGCTGTAGAAAAACGTGGATGAGTGTCAGCATCCATAATAGATTGTGCCCCCCCCCCTCCCTTTAACAGTGACTGGAATGAAGATGGAAGCTATTCCTGAGCTGCGCATGGAGACAGAGGACAGACAGAGCACCGAGTACGAAGTGCATCACCAGAAACTGGTAAGCAAACGTGACTGACCCGAGGTTGGCCTCACAGACTCACCCACGGCACCATAATACACCCATGGTCATGGTAACATGTGGGTCCTCCTTGTGCGCTCCCCTCCAAGATCAGCTGCAGGTTTTCCGCCTCATTTTTCGAACACTCCCACGACCCAGGTCTGCATTCAGAAATTAATCTCATCGGGCATTGTAAAAGCAGCACAAGAACTCCCCAATCCAAATCCACGCACCTGATTCCTCTCACCTAAAGGCTTTAATCCCTTAATCTGCAGATTTCAGTGCCTGTCACATTTCTTACATTCTCAATGAGCAGTCGGTGGGTCACGCTGCCTCTTCCTACCTGCGCTCCTTTATTAAATATGCACCCTTACCCAACAATCGGTGTTGTGCAGGATTATTGTGGGGGTCTAAAGAAGTGCCGCTTTTTGTAACGAGATCAAACTGCTTGTGGGTGTCTGCTTCCTCACAAAGCTGCCAGCGCTGGCTGAGACTGATGTGTGTTGGTCTTAAATTGGTGTGTCACTCAGGAAAGATCCTGGTCACCACAAGGACCAGTCCTGTCAACCAAGAAATGACCAAGAAAACTTTGGTATCGTCACTGACGTTTGCTCGCGTGTGACCAGGAGACTTTGTGAATGCTGACGTGTTATTTAAAGCTCAATAAATCAATTGTCCTTGAGATATGAGGAGCTGCTTTGTTCCTTCCACGACACTCATGTCTTTCTTGCTTCTTTCTGCGAGTCCCCACCAAGTGACGTCGAAGAGGGAGGCTCGGGTCTTTCGGAGAATCGTGCATTGTGCTGAGTCGCAGCTGAGTCATTCTGCATCACCGCCTCTTTGTGTGGCGCTCAGCGTTGTGTAAATCACCTGACAGCCTCGGGATGGAATTATTTCCACCAGCAAATCTCGCTCCCCCTCAAACCGCGGCGGCCCCGCAGTTGCCGTCACATCTCCCGCCCCCTTGTGCGCGCGATTCGTGCGTCTGTGTTCCCCGACGGAGCAGCGCAGATTTGTCAAGCTAGATTTGACTGTGTAATGATGAAACAGACAACAAGGTGAGATGGCAGGAAATGTAATTACGCTCGGCAGGCGCTGTGGGCTGATTGGAGGACGGGGAACGATCACAACGAGGTCCAAACAACAGCTTGTCTTAGAGGAGCACCGTCACAGTCTGAGGGTGTCGCCGAGCAACGCGGCCGCTGTTCTCTGCTGCCCCCCCCCCTCACCTGACTGCCATCTGCCCTTCAACTCCCGCAGGTCTTCTTCGCAGAGGACGTGGGCTCCAACAAGGGCGCCATCATCGGGCTGATGGTGGGGGGCGTTGTCATAGCGACCGTGATCGTTATCACCTTGGTGATGCTGAGGAAGAAGCAGTACACCTCCATCCACCACGGAGTCATTGAGGTGAGAAGCAGCTGACCTGTGTGTGCATGTGTGGGTCTGTGTGTGCGGGAGAGCTGGCAGGATGCTGTTGTGTACGCTTGGTTGGCTGCAAGCTGTTTAGCATGGTTGCATGTGTGTTGTGTGGCAGCGATTGAGTGGAGGACAGAAACACAGTATGTAATCAGATTTATTCCCAGAGCAGAATGAGAGTAGCGCAGAGTTGTTCTGATTCTGTGTGAAGTGACAAGTGTGTCCTGGCTTGTTTTGGACCCCAAAAAAACAACCTTATTCCAGTGATGTGACAGTGATCTGTGGTCTTTCCTGTAACTTGCTCCTGCGCTCCCCTCGTCCCTCTCTGGCCCTTCTCCAGGTGGACGCCGCCGTGACCCCCGAGGAGCGCCACCTGTCCAAGATGCAGCAGAACGGCTACGAGAACCCAACCTACAAGTTCTTTGAGCAGATGCAGAACTGAGAAGAATGCCCGGCGCATGCACGCATACACACACACATACACATATCTCATCCCACACACACCTTCCTCCCCCTCCTCATCCTCCCTCCCGCCCGCCCTCCCTCCCTCTCCCAAAGGAGGCTGTGAGGCTGAGTGACTGAACGACTGTAGCTAGAGGTTCTCCTTGCTGTTCCTTTGCCTGGGCGAGCCACTTTGCACCGCGTTTGTTCACTTTATCTCAGTGGGACGTGTTTCTAATTAAAAGGAGGAAGCAGCGCGTCGAAAACACGTTGCTCCGTGAGGACCTGCTGATGTAATAAAAGGCTTCGCTCAGTGCATCTTTAGTTTTCTTATTTGAATGTTTGTCGTCTTTCTCGGGGAAAGAAGCACGTTCTCTCACACTGAGTCAGGGCCAGTGTCTAGGTGGAGTAGTATCCTTTATGTTTCTGGGCTTGGGTTGATTTGATCAAGTGTATAGGTTAATCTGACCACTGATCAGTTGGTAGGGTGCGGGTGGGGGGGGGGTGCATGCTGACCAGGGCCTTGTGTGTAAGATGCAGTTGCATAGAGAGTTCTTTACCGGACAAAGCGAGCAGCTTGATTTATTGCGAAGGTGGCCCCGAGTCCTCCCCCCTGCCTCCCCGACCGCACCACTATTGCACTCTCTACAGTCTACACTGGAAGTGAGCCTCCCTTCCTTCCTCCCTCCCTCCCTCCCTCCCTCCCTCCCTCCCTCCATCTCTTTATTTCTTTTCGCATTGTTACGACAGCTGGGCTGTGTTAAGTCACACGAAGCTCTCACGGCGACGTCAAAGTGACGTGTTTGGAACGAGCAGGTTTTATTTTCCTGGGTGTTTCCTCTCTCTCTGTCTGTCTTTATCAGTTTTGTTTTTTCAAAAAAGAGTGAAAATGGAGAAAAAAAAACTAAGTCACAAGTCAACTGATGTAAAGTCCTTTTTTTAATTCCGTGTAATGTTACTGAAGTAATGCTGAAGTCTTAGCTGTTCCTATGTAGTGCATGATGGGATTTGGAGAAACACACTGCAACAACGAAAAAAAAAGAAGAAAAAAAGGAGAGAGAGGAGCGCCTCGATGCTGCTCTCCCTCGAGATCCTCTCTCACATTATAGATTGTCATTCTAGCAAGATTGTACATTTTAGTATCTTTCTCGTGATCACGTGACTTCAACCGACGACGAAAAATATATATGAATCTAGATGAACGGGCTCTGCTTTGATATCATGTACAAATACACACGTTCAAGGAGAGATCTGTGGGGGTTTTTTTGACTTTCGGTGTGTTCTCTGCTTTTCTTTCCACCCTGCGACTTCATCTGGGTTTGTAAATGATGCTCATGCACTCGAAAATATATTCTGTTGAGAAATCCTTCTGTGTGGGGACTGTCAGAAAACACTCCTGTTGTCTCTTTTTTGCTCTGTTCATTTCATGTCACTGTGTTGTATGAAAGGGGGGTGGGGTGGGGGGGGGGGGGGTGATGGGT
>JASSRZ010009404.1:0-29362 GCA_032164315.1 Malacoctenus gilli | reverse complement strand
GTGTGTGTGTGTGTGTGTGTGTGTGTGTGTGTGTGTGTGTGTGCGTGCGTGCGTGCGTGCGTGCGTGCGCGCGCGCGCGCGTGTGTGCGTGCGTGCTGGGGCCACTTTGGTTTTTCCGTCCTGTTCCTGTGCAATAACAGTGAGAGGTGGACAGGATGTCCAGCGTCCCTGCAGCGTACATTGCGCCTCGTGTCCCTGCAACATGTCGAGGCTGGGGGAGGCTGACATCCACACCGTATCTGCACCTGTAACATGCCTGTTAACATTTCCTCTTTTTTTAAGCCTAGATCTATATTTCTATCATGAACAGAAGTGTTTCCTCTATAAACAGGGGCCTTAATCACATTCCTCAGTAACCTGGATCGAAATGTACCACTGAAAAGAAAAAGAAAAGATTACTCATCTTAGTTACTGCATTTGAACTTAACATGTTGGAACCTTCACAGTCTGAAAATCAACACTTGTCTGAAATGTTGAGGGGTTTTCCCTTCACAGAAACGTGCTTTGCAGTAAGGCTGCAACACTGCAAGTGCAACGTGATCTGCGGGTTTAGAAGCTGTGGAATAAAAGAGGCTTCTTGCTCTGTGACCCGCTATAAGGTTCAGACTATGGAACGCTGATGGATGACATTCAGTGGGGCGTTCAGTGCAGCAGCGCAGAGCTGCCACTAGGTGATGACAAAGCTCGTACATTGGTGCATCCGGAGCCCAGAGACAGGAAAGAGGAGTGGAATCAAAAAATAGTGGAAAACTTTGGATGCGGGAACAGAGGATTTTATCCGCAGATGTAACTGCGAGGCAACCGGCTGAGATCTGCGCGAAACGGTCAGTGCCAAAATCTTTGTGTTTGCTTCTGATTGTCTAATTTTAAGTGTTGTTCGCTGGGTGGAAAAAAACAACAATATTTTTGTACAAATATAATGGAAATTTAAAAAGAAAAAAAGGTTCGAAAACCATGCTGTTAAGGGAAGCTCATCACTCTATCAGGGGAACTGAGACCTTGATCCACTGGTGGATTGGTGGGCTGTTACGCAGATTTACACTTTGAACAAAGTTGAGAAGAAAGATCCAAACTTGTAGGAAACCAGACACTACAGAAGGCAATCTGTTCTACCTGAGGAGAAAATGATCTTCCTCATTGTGTTCTGTTGTATTTGTGGTGATCTTGTGTTGTTCGTGGAAAAAAGAAACTGAAAACATCTCAAATGGGAGAAAAACAAAAAACCAAAACGAAACGTCAATATGTTGTTTTATAATAAAAAAACGAACTTTAATCAGTCAAATGAATTTGTAGATTGCTCTCCAACTTTGACTCTGAATCGCATTTTACTGACTACATGATCTGTATTGATGTTCTGCTCACTGAGGACAGACTCTATTTTCAAAATCGAGAGACAAATGTGTCTTGTCCTGCAGTTCGCGCACTCATAAAAAGTGAGGGCCTGAGACAAAAATGTTCAGACTATTGCCAAGTTTTCAGTGCAAACATGGCGAAACAATGCCTTGCTCCAGATGAGTCACGACCCTCTACTGAAGACAGTCTTTGGGTGGTACCGGACGTCTCTGTCTAATCTGTGTTCTTCGGCTTCCTCCACTCTGTAGGGTGCGCACATCCTGTTACAAGAAACAGGCCGCATTCCAGCAGCACAGTTGCACCGAGCAATTACAGAGGCGAAACAACACCCTGATGTTGTTCACTGGCCCATGTCCTTGTTATAGCTTTGGCTGTCACATTCGTTTGAAACTGAAAAGGGTTTTATCAGAGGATTTGGCCTCATGTTGGGTGTGATTAAATGCTTCCTACATTTCACCTGTTCATTCACATGTCTCATCATTGTGTTACAAAAGAATTGAACCAAACTCCAAACTCCCCAACAGTTTCAGTTTCATTTTGACTGGCCAGGATCAACCTAAAGTGGAAGTGTAAAGTTACAGTTGTGACATCAGGGATAAAATAGTGACACGCAGAGAACATTTGCAGACAGTACAAACAAAATCCAGCGCATCCTTTTTTCCTCTCTTTTTCTTTTTTTCCATTCTTCTTTACAGCGACATTGGATAAAGCGATATGGGCAGCGATCATTCAGTGGAACTGAAAGTCTCAGCAGCAGCAGCACAAAGAGATCGAGAAGAAGCAGCAGCAGCGAGATTAGAGGCGGCAGAAGCAAGACAGAGAGCAACAACAGCAGAGAGAGCAGCAGCAGCATGGCGCGATGTCGTCAAAGCAATACTCCTCACATTAACAGCACTGGCAGTAGCCATCATGTTGTCCAAAGGTAAGTAATGAAATAAATGTACATTAGAATTAAATCACCTCGAAATTGATTGAACTACGATTGCTTTTTAGAGCAATAAACCAAGAAGTATAGACACGGCAAACCAAATCATCTCCCATTTCTGTAAATTGAAGAGAAGCACGAAAGGACACTGACGATGTCTGACGTTACTTTTGCGTTTTTGTGGCCCACAGGAGAAGTAACTTCAGCAGAAGTGACAGCAGCAGCAAAAAGTGCAGCCGTGGTTCTGGCAGCACTAACTGCAGTCTTCCTCCTGTTTGATGACGGCAACAAAACCCCTCCCCAAAAAAGTGTTAAAACAATACTGGAGTGTGCTCCGTCAGACACAGGATGAAGCACACACCAGCAGCAGTTGACCTGTACTGGTGCGATCTCTGTTGAACTCTGTGTTCTTTTGACTTCTCTCAAGCAACAAATAACTACTACTTGTCTTCACTATTGGATGTGTTGTACATGGTCCAAATCAATAAAATTGAATTGAATTGAAATTTGTTCCTTGCAATGCAAAACTGTGACGTCAGAAAAATAAGTTACAGACAAAACACTTCACTTGATGAATGCTTTGCAAAGGGTAAACAAGAACGTATGTTGTGAGGTGTGTCAGCGCGTGTTGCAGTATGAACCTCTGATGATTGGACAGAGAAGATACTGAATGTTATCATAAATAAGGAAAAATACATAAAGATTATGAAAGATTAATTGATTGTCAAACAAGCAGGTGCTGTGTGATCAGCAACACCGTCCCAATGGTTGGACTGAGTCTCAATCATGTACAATACAACGTGAGACGTTATAAAAAAATTACTGGAAATCAAAATACATTAAAAAAAAATGTTATTGTCTCTTTTTTCAAATTGAAGAGGTGTTGTATGATATGCAGAACCTCTCTGGAGGTTGCCGTTTGATATAATAGATCTTGTAGTATGTTGTCCACCTCATACGAATGGCTGAAAGGAGCAATTTGCGTGTTGATGACGTTTCGTGAGAGGCCGGAAGTCGGAATCTGTGAGGAAGTTCCCAACTGGACCAAAGTCCATAGTTCAGTGCTTTTGTCAGGTGGGAGCCAGGAACAAGAGGAGCTGAGATTTACAAGATGTTTCAGAGACAGAGCTTCACTTCTCACGTTCACAGTCGCTGCCACACGGTGAGTGAATTTCATTTTATCAACAACTGTCTTTCAGTTTGACTGATATACTGTGTCGTGTTCAGCAGACACTTTGGAATAAGTGACACTCACATGAAGAAAATGAATATTGGAAGTGCAAAGTGATATCCGGGATGAAATAGTGACACACATTTGCTGACAGTACAAACAAAATCCAGCTCATCCTTTTTCTCTCTTTTTCTTTTTTCCATTCTTCTTTTCAGCGACACTGGCTGAAGTGACATGGGCAATAACAATTCATTGACAATTCGAGTCCCAGGAGCATCACAAAAAGAACGAGAAGAAACAGCAGCAGCGAGAGCAGAGGCGGCAGAAGCAAGAGAGAGAGCAGCAGCAGCAACCGAGAGAGCGGCAGCAGCAGCAGACAGAGCAACAGCTGCAGAGAGAGAATCAGCAGCATGGCGCAATGTAGTCAAAGCAATACTCCTCACATTATGGGCCCTGGCAATAGCCATCATGTTTTCCAAAGGTAAGCAATGAAATAAATTTACATTGGCATAAAATAAAAAGCACTTTAAAATTGATTGAACTATGATTGCTTTTTCGAGCAATAAAACAAGAAGTATAGACACGGCAAATCAAATCATCTCCCATTTCTGTAAATTGAAGAGAAGCACGAAAGGACACTGACGCTATCTGACGTTGCTTTCGCTTTTTATTGTGGCCCACAGGAAAAGCAACTTCAGCCGAAGTGACAGCAACAGCAAAAGGTGCAGCCGTGGTGCTGGCTGCAGCAACTGTTGTCTTCTTCCTGTTTGATGACGGCAACAAAACCCCTCCCCAAAAAAAGTGTTAAAACAATACTGGAGTGTGCTCCGTCAGACACAAGATGAAACACACACCATCAGCACAGTTGACCCTTGAAACCCTGTATTATCTGTATATCTCCGTGTTTACAGCCAATACAATCTCTGTTTAACTTTGTGTTCTTTGGACTTCTTTCAAGCCACGAATAATCGCACACTCGAAAACTACAAAAGCACTCGGAGAGGGCAGACCTCCACAAAGAACTCGCTGAGCTCCTTTCATGTATTTCTTTTAACAAAACACTCTGGCTACTTCCATGTATTTTTATCCAAAAGTTTCGAAATTCCGCCTATCTCCCAATGTTGAAGAACTCTTCAAAAAAAAAATCCTGAATCCAAATGGTGATCCGGATCATCACCAAAATTTAACCATTTATTAACGTTCACAGTACGCACCTTCTGTGAAAATTTGAGCAAAATCCATCTATAATTTTTGGAGTTATTTTGCAAACAAGCAGACAAACAAACAAACTAACTAAATAACCAACGCAGATAAAAACATTACCTCTTGGGCGGAGGTAAAAGCTTTAAACGTCAGCTGACAAATATGTTGTAGACAAAAGACTCCTCCTGATGAATGCTTTGCAAAGGGTTAACAAGAAAGTATGTTGTGAAGCTGGTCAGAGCGTGTTGCAGTATGAACCTCTCTGATGATTGGACAGTTATATCAGACAACAGTACTGTAGAAGGAAGGTAATGAATGTTATCATACTTAAAAGAAATACATAAATTGTGGAAAAACATATTTATTGTCAAACAAAAAGGTATTGTGTGATCAGCACAACCTCTCTCAATGGTTGGACTGAGTTCTTGCTTACTTTACAGAGCAGTGAAGTTACTGAATATTATCGGAAATAAAAATACACAAAAATGTTTTTAAATGCCTTTTTTCTAAATAAGAGGTCTTGTACTATCTGCAATACTTCTTTGATGGTTGGTGTGTGATAAAAACTATCTTAGTATGTTGTCCACCTCAGATGAACGGTGAAGAGGAATTTGTGTTGATGACGTTTCGTTAAGGAGGTGGATCCAGGAACGAAAGGATTCATGATTTAAAAGTCGTTTGAGAAACAGAACTTCACTTTTCAAGGTCAGAACGGCTGACACAAGGTGAGTGACTTTAATCCCAATTGCTAGTGACATTGCGTTTGATTGTCATACTCTGTTATTTTCAGTGAACAATTCGGTCAAAGTGACACATGAAGAAAAGGAATATTGGAAGTGCAAAGTTTCAAATGTGATATCGGGGATAAAATAGTGACATGCAGAGGGCATTTGCAGGCGGTACAAACAAAATCCAGCTAATCCTTTTACTTTTCTGTTCTTCATTTTAGTGACACAGGACAAAACAAAATGTTATTGACCAAACTCAAGGATTTAGCTGTGGAGAAGACTTGTTCTCTCTTTGAATATTTCACTGCAAAAACAGAAATGACACAAGCTGCAGAAAACAGTCAAAAAGAAGCAGCAGCATCAAGAAAAGCTGCAGAAAAGAGTTCAAAAGAAGCGGCAGTGGCAAGAGAAGCCGCAGCAGCAAGCAAAGCAGTAGTATTTGCAATGTCATTACTACTCACCACAACAACAGTGGCAGTCATCGTTCTGTGCTACACCTTGCATGAAAAAGGTAAGTAATGAAATAAATTTACATTGGTTTTTAAAAAGTCACAAAATTGATTGAACGACAGTGGATTATTATTCCCTTTTATTGAGCAATAAAACAATAAATTGTAACCTTGGCAAACCAAATCGTCTCCCATCACCGTAAGTTGAAGTGGAGCACTGGAGGACCCTGACTGAAGCTGATAATACTATTGCTTTTAATTGCTTTGTATGTTTGTTTTTATGACATTCTGATGCAGTTTATTAAATGCTTGCATTCAGGCAAACATCACGTTTTGTAAAAAAAACCAAAAAAAACAAAACAAAACATAATATGTCAAAAAACAACTATTGACTTGATAAAAATAAATGGTGAAAGAATTACAAAAAAAACTAGACAAAACCATAAAACTGTACTTTTTTTATTGTGTCTCACAGGAGAAGCAGCAACAGCACGACTAGCAAGAAAAACAGCAGCAACAGAATCAGCTGCAAAAGCTGCTGCAGGAGGTGCAAAATCTGCAACAGCTGCAGCAGCAGCAGCAGCTGTAGCTGCGGCAGAAGCAAGAGCTGCTGCAGCAGCATCAGAAAGAGCTGCAATAGTAGCAGCAACTGCAGCTGTGGTGCTGGCAGTGGTAACTCTCACTTCCTTTATGATAAAGGCAAAGAATAAATCAAAGGTTTATTGAAAGAAATCTAAATAATCACGTTTCATACTCTATACTGTAGAATGGCAGCAAGTATTCGAGTAATTGGTGTTCAAGTATCTGAGTTGATTTTTGGGTTGTTGGGATAAAACTGTACTGTCTTTGTTATTGTATCATTTGCCAGGAATCAGGGGGTGAAATGTGAAATTAAAGATACAAAGGAGTCACGACACTAACATTGTAGACAAGTGAACTCATCATAATGATCAAACACGGTTTTCTCCAGAATGGGAAAAAAATGTCGACGTTTATAGTCTCTGTTTACGTCTGTGTTCTTTGGACTTCTCTCATTTACCCTGTATGATCTGTAAACTCTTGTGACACATAAATCACACTACAGCGACTGTTTTCTCTCCATATCTTTCATTCTCGGTCAAATAAAAATTCCAAAAGACAACGGAAAGTAAATACCCTGTTATTAACTGACTGAACTAAATGTCATCGTTTGGGACTTATTTTGTTGTAAGAATGAAACTGAAAGTGTTTCATGTGTGAAGGTTACATAACATACTGTGTACGTCATGATGATTTAGCACAACACATGTAAAAGGAAAACTGTACATTTGGACTGTTTATCTGGTGGAAAAAAGCATCTTCATGGTGATACCTATTTACATCATGAGGGACACTCATAGTCAGTGGCATTTCTGCAACGCATCACAAAGAAAACAGCAACAACCCATGTTCTAAAAAAAAAACAACTTTAATGAGTTGAGTTCAATCTGTGAAATGCTCAAACATGACATCACACAAATAATTCACAGACAGAAGACTTGACTGGGATCTTGACAAAACACACGAGAACTGTGTCGATGTTCATGACGAGCTTTCAGTCTCGAATCATGTCGTCGCTGAACAGGCAGACTTCTTTTGTTTTCCACAGGGAAACTGCGCAAAGAAATCTTTTTCGGCTCAGTTGTGACTCGGAGGACCGATTGGGGCTGCTGTTGACCCATCAGGCTGCGTGGAAGGGTCTGAGAAAATGAGGTGCAAAAGCTCATGTCAGTCAACCAAGAAGATTTAAAATCAGTCCTTTTTACTCAACACAACTGTAAAACACACTCACACATGCCATTAGGAGCCCCGGTGTGTCGGGAGGCCATCGTTTGGGTGTTTGAACCAGCAGGAATCAACCGATTGGGAACGGACTGGCCTGAGGGAGGAAACAAATTTCATTCAGAGTGTGTGTGTGTGTGTGTGTGTGTGTGTGTGTGTGTGTGTGTGTGTGTTCCCACCTGACTGCTGCATAGTGTAGCCCGCCTGGCCCTGTTGCTCCCTCTGCTGGCGCACTTTCATCTCTGCCTGCTTGAGCTGCTCTGAGTGAAACGTTTGACGCTCTGTCAGCAGCTGCTGCCGCTGTTGTTCCAACTGCAAACATCAAACATACGTGAAGTGTTGGAAGTAAAAGTGGACTTAACGTTAGAAAGAACAAGTTTCAGTCCACTATCTAAATTAGCAGTGGTACAATTGACTCAAACAACCCTGAACAAACCAAACACCTCGAAACAGAAAAAAAAGGGTAAGACGACCAAGTGGGCAAACTTTGTTTTGATTTGGGTCCAGACTCAACAACCAGACCACATGTATGAAAACTACATTGTTGAATATTTTCACTCACAGCCTCTTTCTCCCGATCCATGATGGTCTCCAGCTCCTCAAAGTGTCTGAGCTTGATCTCCAACTTCTTCATCTGGGTCTCCACCAGCAGAGCCACCAGGGACTTGATCTTACGCTCCTCGACTGCGGCCAAGTGCTGCGAATTCACAAGAAGATGAAAGTTATAAATAATGTTGAAAATCAAGAGAAATAAAAAAATCCCTTTTATGATTAGGTTTGTCTCAGTGTGGGGGCCAGCTTTACCTTGGCCTTGGTGGCAGCCGAGGTCAGAGCAGCTGCTGCTGCCGTGGTAACGCTGCCCTCCACCAGATCTATCTCCATCACTCTCCTCCCATCATCACCGTCCCCCTCCCGGTGGCCAATGTTCTCGTCGTCATCTCCCCTTCCTGGAATGCGCAGACCCACATGCACAATGTGTGTGTGTTTGTGTGTGTGTGTGTGTGTTTCTCAGCTCTGTGTATTTACGCACCATCTCTGTCGTCAGAAAGCATATTTTCACAAAGTTCCTTTTTAACTCCTTCCACACTCGGCTCACTGAGTCCTGGAACCTGAATGAACAGACGCACCTTTAAGTTGAATGCCAACAACCATCAGTTAAAAACAAATTCACTCAAATGTTTCCCTGCTGTTACCTGATGGGAAGTGGAGATTGTCTCCTGTTTTTCTGGATCCATCAGTTCTGTAAGATGAAAGTAAAGACAGAAGAAACGTAGGATCAGCTCTTAAAACCACACCGTGAACTTTCGTGACATTAACACGTGCACTTTCTTACCTGTTTTTTCTGTTAAACTGGACTTGTCAGAGGACTTATCCATTGATTCTTCTTGCACTTGAGAAAACTCCTCTGAAGACAGAGAGGCAGAGTCCCCGCACAAATTAACACCCTCACACCTCAGTGTGACTCCTACTTCTGGACCAAACCACCGCTGTGTCTCACCTAAAGCTGCTTTAGCTGCAGCCGACGCCACGCGTGGGTCCACCACGGACGCGAGAAAGGCCACGGTGCTCATGACAGGGTTCTCCGACTGGCTGAAAGGCACGGGCTGATATGCCAGAGGGCCGAGAGAGGCCGACGAGTCCTCCAGGTAAGGGTCCTCTATCGGCAACCGAAGAAAGTGGAGTATACATTCGTCTTGTGTTCGGGAGCCAACGTGCTCCGACACTTTGTTCCAGTCGTCTCTGTAAACCTCCAAGGCCTGAGAAAGGAGGGAGAGGAGGACCTTATGAGGTTTATGAAAGTCTGCAAAGAGGCAGCTGAACCCTTTTCGGGTTTAGAAATGAGACCTCGCAAAAAAGTAGAGAAAGTATCTCAGGGCCTCACCTCCAATAGCAAGAGCGTCTCCTGCTCTGTCCACTCCCTCCCAGCACTCGCTCCTTTAGTCTGAAGCATTTTGACAACAGAAAAACAAATCAACAACAATGACAAGTTGCCAAACTACAAGCTAAAAATGTGTTAAGAAAAAAAATTCAGATGTGTTTTTTTTTACAAAGAAAAAACATATTTTGACGAATCACAATGTCATAGCTTCAGGAAGGGGTAGCAGTGCACCAGTCTTAGCTTCATGCCAGTTCACTACTATTGTCCTGTAGGTGTGTGAGACCTTGGGGTGCTTCCTGGCGTAGATGTCGGTGCGCAGACCAAAGTTCTGGCAGTCGGACGGCTTCTCCCTGCTCTTCTCTGGGAAATACAACATGTGCTGCGACGCCGAAACCTGCGAGAATGAGAGCGAGAGGTTCCTCGGTTGCTGCTGTGAGTTTCATACGTTGCCAGTGCCGAGGTTTGCGACAAAAGCAACACAAACCTGGAGCGGCTTGTGTTGCAAGGGGGCCAGCCCGGAGGGCGTGTCAGCCAGGACGTTGAAGTGAGGGGTGGGTGGAGGTCCCATGGGGAGGGGTCTGCTCTCTGCGTCTACTTGGTAGTTGATCATACCCCACTGCTCCAAAAATGCATGAACCCTGGACACAAAGACACATTCAAGCACAAACAAATCCAAAGCATGTGTCCTGCAACATTATTCACTACACCAAAGACATGCATGTTCCTTCCATGCATGCACTGATTTGAGTCATCAACACACCAGTAGAGCTAAACACCTACATGTACACCTAATTAAGCACATGGTGCAGTCCTTGTATTGCAGTAGGCGCCCACACACACACACACCTCATGACAGCGCAGACGTCTCCAGTGAGGTTGCGTCTGCAGGACGTCGAGCTGAGGTACTCCTGAGGGTTGAGCCGGTACGTGTCGATCATGAAGTTGCGATAAGCCAGGAAGCTGCGGAGTGGAGAGAGGAGCGCGCTGAGGCATCTCCGCCATGGCAGTTTTACGGGAAGGTCGGAGCGCCAGCGGTACTCACATTTCAGGAGATTTGGATTTGTTCTTTCCGTTGAAGAATTCCGGCAGCGCACGTTTCTCGATCGCGTGGATGCTGGATGAGAAACCACGGGGAAGTTCTTCGATTAGAAACTGGCACGAGGTGGGATGGTAAATCGCCGTCAGTACAAATGCGGGCATTTCTTCACCTGTTGTAATTGAACCAAGATGTGTAGCTTGGTATTATGATGTGATGGGTTTGTTCTGTGATGCTGTCTTCTCCTTCAGTGAATCGCGGGATGTCACTCCTTCCCTCCTCATCATCCTACACACAGAGGTGAGCAAAGAAATCGTTCATTAAAACATTCAAAGTGTGACAACCAAATACATTGTCCCGAAAAGACAGTTAACTGAGAAGCAAAGCGTCAGAATTACCCTTCCTGGGAAATCATCTTCTGGTTCATCTGAAGGAAAAAATGTCAAAATGTGATCAGAATCAAAGCACATAAACACAAACATCTGTTTTAATGCACTCTTTGCTTTCCTTACCAAGATCAGCCATAATCCCTCCTTTGACAGGTGTATTCTCACTGTCTTTCTTCAAGTTCACTGCAAAAAGACATTCGTTTGAAATGCAGAGAACACAAACACAATGAGAAAAGTTACTTTGTACTGTTCCCCATGTCTAGGTTCCTTAAGGATGCAGTGTTTTACCATTCTTGGGTAGAACGACCTCCTCCATGTTTGGCACGGGAGTGGGATCTTCCATGTCTTTTGTCAGGTCCTCTTCGGGCTCTTCCTCTTGTTGCCCACGTCGTCTCCTGCAAGCAAATCAAATGTCCTAAAACGTCTCACTTTGGTATCAATTACAAAAGGACGAATCAGTTTCTCTTACCCTTTCTTCCCTTTCTTCCTGCCTTCAGAAGGAGGAGACGGGGAGCGTCTTCGCTTTTTTGACGGGGTGGACTTCAGTTCCTGTACGAAAAAGTTAAGTAGAATAGAAGCTACTAAAAAAAAGTAGTTTGAGCTGTTTTGGAAAACAAATGACCACTTAATTGTGTATTGATAGCAAGAAGTACAGAAGAACTCGTTTCCCAAAAAAGCACAAACTCCTGCAGCTTTCGACCAACCTGATCCTCTTGGAGGTGAATACGCCGACGGTAGATGACCGGTACATTCCTCTCATCCACGCAGTAGTCTTCCTCGTTCATCCACTCATTGAAAGCATCCGTGTCAAGAACCCAACTGGCATTAACCTGGAGCACAGAAGAAAAAATCATATGAATGTACTCCAATGGGTCTCACCAATGTCCCCTCTGTAATAATTCATATTGAAAAGTCAGACGATGTGAGCATGTGTTTGCTTTATCGGCCTGCTGCTGCACTGACCCTCCATGGCCTTTCGGGATGTGGTGGCTCCTCAACCTCTCCTTCAACATCACTGGAGGACAGCCAGCTGTCACAACTGTTTACAGAAAGAGACAAGCCACGGTCAAGGAGTCCTAGTTCCGTCTGTCTGGAAGCATCTGTGCCCCCGCGTGCTCGTGCGTTACCTGTCCGGGTGCATGCCCCAGTGCACCAAGACATGCTTGTCTCTTCGCATGACGGGGCGCATCCACTCATCTGCGGAGTCACGGACACAGACAGTATTTAGGTTTCAGCGTGAGATGCATGACAGATGCACGTGAATAGAACGAGTGTTCCTGACCTTCCTCAGGAGAACCAGGCGATGTGTAGACGTGGTGACTGGCAATTGTTCTGTCCTCAGTGAGCGTTCCCTGTGAGAGCGGCAATTAACAAAGAAATCATCGACAACGTTTTCGTCACTCTCGTAAACTGTGAAGCATAAACACATTCTCCAAACACCTGCTTTACCTTGCTGCTCACTTGCCTCGAACTATCGTTAACTTACCTGATGTTTGGTAATGATATCAGCCAATCTGCTGCTCAGCTCCTGATCCAGGCTAGGGTCCAGATATACCACCGGTAGAGACATGCAGTTATTCTGTTGAGACAAAACACATGTTAGAAATCAATTTCAATAGAGAGGCTGCTGTGTTTATTTCTTTCACTCGTGTCAAAAGTCACCTGGATCAGTGCTTTCTCAATAGTACCAAACATCTCCACATTTCTCTCAGTTCTTGACAGATTCTGCAAGTCAAACCTTCGCCTGCGTGACAGTGTGGACAGAATGAGACACGTTCAGGAGTCGTACACACACAGCTTCAGTTATGAGCTATAAAAGACGTCTCAAACTTGCCACCCACCAGCCTTGTTCAACCTTGAACTTGTATGCAGTGCCAAGAATGTGGCAGAGTCCCCCTCCTGGTCCCATGTCCAAGAAGCAATGAGCCTATAGAGGAAGTCTCACCACATTACTGTTCCGTTATCTTTTTGTTTTATCACCTTGATCCTACAATCCATTTTATTAAACTTGAAGCGATGAGACAAGAACTACTATCATTCAATTCAGATTGATCCCTCCGCATTTTTGATATCAAAATGATCCAATCGGTATTGATTGAAATGTTTTGAGCTGCCGAACAAGAGATTATTCTAACGACGATCAACAAATAAAAATCCGTTTCACTGAGATCTTTTGGACTGGTCAAATGTGAGAGCCAGTGGAAACTCACGGGTAATTTGGTGAGTGCAGGGCTGACAGCTTGTCGACCAAAAGCGTCCTCCTGGAACTGCAGCAGCTGCAGGGTGACTGCAGCCAGAGCCTGACAGGATGGGGCATCCACCAGCACATGCTGACAAAACCACGCATAAAATACACATTAAAAATATTTGACTACAAAGGGAGGTATCTTTTATGCACTGAGATTCATTTTAAAGTTTTTTTTTAAATGCTGTACAATCAATGGGACTGGCCGCCTATATAGCAGCGGTTTGAACTTGATCAGGGAGAAGGGGCGACTAATATTTGCGTTGTCTTGATTTTACCATAAAATTGTGTACATTTGATCGCGCCAATCTTGAACGTCTGTGCAAAGTGTATCTTGTCGAGCATGAGAGGTTTGTTTACAGTGTGAGCCACCGGGCTTGCTAGCGGTGGGCGGCTAGCTTCCGGGGCTAACTACCTTTTTGTAGTGCTTCCCGATCCACTGTCTGACCACCTCCAGCTGAGCAAGAGTGTCCGGGCTCTCCCAGAACCTGGCGGACGGGCTGCTGTCTTTTTTCCGGTGCGCGAACGCTCCGGGTGTGCCCTGACTTGTCCCGGGAGCCCCGAGGTTTGTTCCTCCGGACAGCGAGGCCATGATAAAACGAGATTAATTTGAATCCAGAGAACACAACTGGCTAGCTCAGTTGCTAGCCGTTGTCGTCCCCACGTTCTCTCGCGAGATTTAGTTCACTTCAACATAAAACGTTTTTGCGTTGACATTTTAACTGTCTTTTTTATTTTTGTATTTTATACCACACTTATTCACATTTTTTTAATATGTTATTTTTTCCATCAAAATTGATAGGATTTTATCGTTTGCACTCAGGGTACAAATGTTTTATACGCGCAAGCACTTTTATTCTGAAGTGGAACACTGCCTGCGCATGAAAGCAAGGAAATAAGGGCATGGCATGTAAACAGAAGTTAGAGGGGACGTTGTTTTGGTGGCACAAGGCATATATCTATATATTTTATTGTTTTACTTCAAAGGCACTGCTTGCAATCTTGCATGTGCTTATCTGAGAGCATATTAGAGTTCAGTGTAAGTTTAACTTCTTCATTCTGTCAATATTATTTTGTTGTCATTTCATAAAACTGTGTACCCAGAGTGGTCAAAAAACAAAAGAAAAAGAAATGGCTTCTTGTTGCTTTCTGTAACAGGATGCCCGCTGCACAAGGTAATACATCTGTAGCGACAACAGCACTCTGATTGAGTGTCTCGCTGTCTTCCTAGTGTCATGGGCGTCCACGGTATGACCACGTATGTGGAGGCCCACAGGAACTTCCTTAAAGACGTCAGGTTCCGGGACAGTAACCTCGTCATCGACGGCAGCAGCCTGTATTATCGCCTCTACTTCTTGCACGGACTCGATCAACGACACGGAGGCGACTACGATGCGTTCGCGGTCCTCCTCAACCAGTTCTTCTCTGCGCTGGCAGACTGTAACATCCAGCCTTACGTGGTCCTGGATGGAGGTAACCATGCATCCTGTCAACCTTTCTATCGTTATATCGTGCTTCTCTCTGACTCAGTTGTGTTCCAGACTGTGGTTCAGCTTTTAAAAATAAGCCATTATTTTCCTGTAAACATTCATATCAGCTGTAACAATTCATGTCAACATTCAGTTTCTGTCTTTTGTGGTGATTTGAAAGGGATGGATCCCAGTGAGAAGAAGTTCGCTACACTCCGCCAGCGTCTGCAGTCCAAGATAAAGGAGGCAGAGAAACGACTGCATGGCTGGCATGGAAGTGTTCTTCCCATCCTCACAAGACGCGTCTTCATTCAGGTCCTCAGTCAAAGAGGTGTCCCCTTGGTCCAGTGTCCAGCTGAAGCCGACTGGGAGATTGCCTGCTTGGCACGCCAGTGGAAGTGCCCGGTGCTGACCAGCGACAGTGATTTTTACATCTTTGATCTTCCAGGTGGGGGACGTGACAGCATCTTTGTCTATACCGGTTAAAAAAATGATGAGAAAGCTTCCGTCGATTCACTTTGACTTTGCAGTACTTTCACACACTTTAGCTTTCACCCTCTCTTTCCAGGTGGTTATCTGCCCCTCCAATTTTTCCAGTGGAACAATCTCAGTGGTAAAGCTGGGAATCGCTACATCTCGGCTCGCCTCTATACTGCCTCTGGCCTCTGTCAGTGGTTTGGGAGCATCAACTGTGAGATGCTCGCCTTAAGCGCTGTCCTGATTGGGAATGATTATGGCGCTCCAAAAGCAACCGACAGGCTCTTTGCTATGTTGAACGAGAGCGGCGTCAAGAGAGGCGGGAAGCCGTCATCTCGTATCGACGACCTCCTCCGCTGGTTGTTTTCTTTTCCGACTGTCGTGGAGGCTCTGGGAGGTGTGAGTGAGATCATTGGGGAGGGTGCTAGCAAGGGCAGGAGAGAACAAAATCGTGGCATTGGTTCCAAGCTGAGGGAAGCTATGCAAGAGTACAACATCAACACTCAAAGCTCTCTGGCTCGCTGGTTCTGTGACGGGGAACGCGCTGCTCTGGGGGGGCAAACCTCGCAGCTGCCTGAGTGCTTGTCCCTGGCTGCAGCGCAGGGTCGTCTGGCGCCGTGGGTCATCGATGCTCTAGTGATGCACAGGGTCTTTCTCATCCCTCAGGTGGAGAACAGCAAGCTGGCCAGCAGTCACTGTAGTGCGAAGGCAATACGCCAGGCTTTGTATGCCATCTTACTGCAGAGGCCTCAGGAAAACCTCACGCAGACAGGCAGTGAAGCAGCTCAGCAGACGCGAGGCACCACACAGCGAGGGCGAGGGGAGACACGAAAAGGAGGTCGGGGTCAGGGCCACGTGATGCCAGCACAGCAGGGCGTAAATGTAGCATTAAACATGGAACAAGCAGCAGGAACAGCTCCTGCAGAGGCTCGGGGCTCTGGCCCTCCCATTGTTGTGGAGGAGTATGATCGTTTAGACCTCAACTTAAAGATCAACGTCGTGGAGGTACTGCAAAGTAAAAGCCGTGTACATCTGGAAAAACTTGTTCAGGTAAACATAACTGGAAATGCTTAGTTTTAATGTTAAAAGTTTTGCTTAAAAAAAACCCTGCCTGCTTGACATGTTTAATTGTCTCAGGACTCATATATTGTGTGGATCAATGCTAAATACTATCATATTTATTGGCTAAGCTAAATTTGAAATGTCTGCCCTTGTCTGTGCCTCGAATTACAAAAACACAAGTCAGTTTGCAAAAGGTCATTAAAGTGCACACAAAACATGTAACAACTACAAAACACAAATAGCATTACAGGTTAGGAATCACAAAATTGATTCAGTTTTTTTGTGTAAATCGGGATCAATGCAGGTATTCTCTATTCTTCTTCTCCAATCTCGTCCAGGCTCCCGTGCCAGTGCGTCTCGGTATTCTCTTGGAGATCCTGGGAACGACTGAGTCAGCGCTGGCTCCTGTTCCTCTGCACCTGCAGCTGTCGGTAGCCGTGACAGCGTTCTGGCTGCGAAATGCCACACCGAGGCCCTCACAGCTCCAGCTGCAGGCTCTGGTGCTCGGCATGGTTTGTGGGGAGCTGTCCAGGTGCAGCCAGCCTGGGTTCACAACACAGCACCAATATGATGGTGGGTCACGCTGCGTCTTTTCTCTTCTACAAACCGAAAAAATGAACGAAAAGTTGATTAACAGTAAGATTCTCTCCACCCACATATGTGAAAAGAAGTAAACTGGGCTGCAGAGCAAAGAGTGCAGGCAGGGCTGGATCGGCAACGTGTGCGACCGGGGGAGCGGCAGGGCCTGGATGTCGCTGTGGTTCACAGTTTCAGCCAATGGCAGGCCTGCGTCTGGAGCACACTCTGCCTCAATCAGCTACTGCTGCTGCCGCTGCCTGAACCTCATCTGTCATGGTATATATCGGCGGCTTGAAACAGTACAGAATCTGAGCAGCCTTGAAGGATGATTCTGTTCTCTCCCTTGGTGCCTTCTAAGATTGCTCTAAAGAAATTGATGGGCCCCTGCTTGAGCTAAAACATAAGATTGAAGTGAAACCTTTCCTGTATTTGTTGGCACTAACCCCATGAAGGTCATAACCCCTCCATCTATCTGTGTTCCAGTCTGTTCAGTGGTACCTTGGTGCACGGCCTGGTCAGGTATCTGAAAGGGGGCCGAGCCGCAGAGTCGCTGCTGGCTGGCGGTTCCCTCTCTGGCCAACTCTACACCTCCCTGCTGGATTCTGTGAGGAACTGCAGCTTCAAAGGTAACCCCACCTCCTCAGCACAGGGCAGGGGGAGGAGAGGCCGAGGCCAGGGGAGAAGAGGGAGAGGGGGAGGAAGAGGAAGAGGTGGGAGAGGAAGAGGAGTCCAGGGTCCTGGCAGAGGTGTCGGTGAGATCACCAACAGGTTTTCTCTGCTCATGTGTGAGGAACAGTTTAATGACGACTGAAGGGCAGAACAATAAACGGACAAATGTCAGCGCTTCTTCGTGAGACTGAATGAGGAATATCAAGTTTGTATGTCTGAGAAATTGCTAGAATATTGTTAAATGTTTACCACTAGTCATAATATCCATTCAAAAAAATGTCAGCAAACTTGAATAATATTTGTACATTCTTTATATACTCATCATTGTTGCTATGTCAAATCATGTGTCATGGGGACGCATGTATCAAAGACCATCTGACTTGTTATACACTCATCCAACATTTTCCTGTCCCTCAGTATTAGAAGCCTCTATAAGCATAATTGCCCTCATTGTATTGCACTGTTGCTTCCAGCATCATGTTTATATGTGCCGACATTCATGGATGATTTGCAATGCTATGTGGATATTTTTTGCATCTTCTGTGAAAGTTGTCCGAGACCTGATATCAATTTAACGATCAGTGATTGATTGTTTTTGTTATTTTTATCGCAGATGTCTTAATACCAACCTCTGAAAGTAGTGCTCTTGAATTTTTAAAATGAAAAAAAAGACATGAGTTTTACTTTTAACTCTTGCTTCAACTGTATCTGACTGCCAATAAATTTATGCTAGGAAACCACAGAGTCACGATGCATTATTAAAGCACTTTAATAAATAAATACACAGCCAACATTCAAATACTCACACAATGCGATACGTCCACGCAGATAGAAACGCATAATCCACCAGCGATAAAACTGAAATGACTAAGTATTTTTCACTTTTAAATAAAATTAATTTCGACCTTTTTTGGCTTTTTTTTTAAATTTGTGTAGAAACAGGTTTGGCTATCCAGCCTTATAATACTCACTTATCAAAAGAAGTTTGACGATTCAAACATAATACTTTAAACGTTAACATGAAAAACTTCTTATAAAAAAATCGTGAAACTCCATAGTACGACATAAAAAACCTTAAGCACTTTTCCCACTTTGTATACATACACACTGTTATAATAGGTGTCACGTATGACCAAAACGCCAGTCTATTTGCTGTAAAGTAAAATACACATATTTAAATAGGTTTAAACGCCAATAGTAAGATGTTAAAAAGTAACTTTTTCACCACCCAAACACACAAGTAATCTTTCTTTTCCTGTTCTGGTGGACGCAAAATAAGGCCCCTGTAAACACGGCTCCCCTTACTGTCATTAAAAATCACCACTTGACACACTAAAGCCGACTTTGCGTGCTTTACGCCGACGATGAGGCGGAGGTTGATGATGATGTGGCAGACGTAGCTGGTGGCTGAGAGTCGATGAGGTCCATGTCCTCGTCCTCATTGACTCCGCACGTGTCGACCACACAGATCAGGCAGCTGGTGACGGGAAAGGCTCGCACCTTGTTGCATGTCACCCACCTAAAAGATTGACGGAAAAATGGGCAGTTAGGGTTGGAATACTTGGATTTCTCCTCCCGCTGTACGCAGTTGATGCGCTAACCTGTCAGTTTCAATGTGGTACTCCAACGCGTGTCCGAGGCGCCCGACGCCTTGAAACCCCGCCAGCACGTAGATGACGTCGCCGACCGCCGCACACTTCACCGTTATGCCTCGCCACGGCATCGCTGCAGCAGGGCGCCACTCATTGCTGGCAATGTCGTAGTATTCCACCGAGTCCAAACTACCTGCAAGCACAAGCAGGCAAACACAGCATCATAATGGTGCCTCCTATGATGAAGTGATTCTGGTAATCACGTGCAACGTTTGCTGCTTGTTTGATATATTACCCAGCGGCCCCTGGCCTCCGACGGCATAGATCCTGTTGTTGACAACCACGAGTCCGTGGTTCTTCCTGGCTTCTCTCATCCCACACAACTCCCTCCATCTGCAAGTGTGAAATTAGAGTGTTGCACAATGTAGAAATGAGATGCAGTCCAGCGAAATATTGCCTGCTCCTTTGTTGAGACTGTTTTTTGACAGAATGATTTGCTTTACAAACCCATTGAAACACTATATTATGTCCATTCAAATTATCATACAAAGGATTTTAGGCACATATTGATGCTGAGTGCACAGCTGGATGTTGGTGGGACTCACTGTTGTGTGGTGGGGTCGTAGACCTCGCAGTTATTGAGGATCCGCCCGGAGACGTTGTTCCCCACCGTTCCTCCACACACATAGATGAGCCCGTTGGCCTCGACCGAGCCGTGGCTGCAGCGCGCCATCAGCATGCTGTTCTTTACCTGCCAGGACTCCGTCCTCGTGTCGTAGCACTCGAAGAGATCCAGGGCCGAGCTCCCTGCGGACACAGATGTGGAATACTTGTGAATTATGTCTAATAAATTCAGAACTACATTCTTTTTCAAAAGGTTTGCCATCAGTAGGAACACCTCACTGTCATTGAGACACGTAGTAGGACACACAAAACACCCGTTCCCTTGATGCTCACCAACTTCGGACCCCCCAGATGTGTAAATCTTTCCCTGGGCGGCGCAGGCAGCCAGGCTGTCGCGAGGTGTGGGAGGGCCCAGCTTGGAGTACCAGCTGTCCTTCAGGACATTGTAACAGTCCATCCGCTTGATGGGGAACAGCTGCGAGCCACCCAAGATGTAGACCACGTTGTCCCAGAAGACAGCTGTGGCGTCCCGGCGCTTCTCGAAGGGGCAGCGAATGTCTGTCCAAGAGGAGTCCTGCGTGAAAAGTCAAGATGACCCTCGAGTCAAATGACAGTAAGTGACTGAATGGTGTGGCGGGGAAAAATTTGACTGCTACGCAATGTTTTTCTCTAGCATAAAAACAGCGAGGAACTTGCATGACTGTTACCTTTGGGTTGAAATAGCGACAGGACTGAGGCTGGGAGCCTCCAAACAGAGCGATTCTGTAGTCGTGCTTCTTGCGTCGTGGCCTGCTGCTCTCCCCTAGGTCCTCGCGGTCCTCCAGAGACAGAAGGTGGTAACGCATCCCACCTTAGGCATAAGCACCGATTCACCTCATGAGTTTGGTCTGCTTCTGTTTGGCATGGGTGGGTGTTTTTTATTGGTCCATTGAACTACAGCTTAGTCAAGTTAATTTGAAAATTTCACAACAGTGGACCTCTCAGAATGCATTTTCTTTCTACACATCGTTCAGACAAATGAATGGAGTTGTGTGTGGTGTGCATTTCTCACTGATGACCATCTTGAGGCACTGTGGGTTGTCCTGGATGAGCGGCTCAGCCTGCACAGTCTTGGACAGGAAGGTTTTCGAGACCAGAGGGAAGCGAACACACCCTAGCACCTCCACCATGTACTGTTTTCTGTTACACACGTCGTACTTCAGCCAGCGCACTGCAGCATCGTAAATCTGAAGGCAACAGCAACTTGCTAAGGCTTTGTAAAGCTGTGTGATTGTAGCAAACTCTTTCCACCTTCCAGACACAAGAAATGAAGGACAGCGAGGGAGGATGTGTACCTGTGCCTCAGCGCGGACAGTGAGCTTGTCCTGGTGCAGCAGATACGTGAGCTGTTTGACATCCAGGTGCAGGAATTCATCCAACTTGTAGACTTCTGTGAAATGAAGCTGGAAGAAGTCATCGGCTGCAGCCTTCAGCTCTGGACAGTCCATACAGTCTGCAAGGGCCGAAATACCTGCAAGAGCACGGGTTTACGATCGTTTATACCCTTTTGTAAAGAATAGTACACGATGCAATCCTTTGTTTGCATTACTCCAGTTACCTAAGCAGTTTGTGGCATCAATCTGTCCTTTGAGAAACTCCACACACATCTTCTTCACAGGCTCAATCTGGTACTGGTTTGCTGCATCCAGCAATGACTGCACATTACTGCTGTTTACTGAGATACTGGCACACACACACAAAAAAAATGATGCTCACAGTTCATTCAGAAAAAGTAACAATCATATGTCTATGAGCCAAATACTTGTTCGGGGTCATTTCGAGTTATCTCTTTGTGGGTGAAGTTACCGGGCTGTGTAAATGAATTCGATCAGCAGCTCAATGATCTCAGGCTCGGCGGTCCTGAGCTCCACCTCGTGGGACATTGACTCCATCATTCTGGCTGGTTGTGAGAAAAAAAAGGAGGTGGATGCCTCAGAGAAAACAAAGCTGGGTACAATACATAAAAAAACAGGAACAAGTAGCATTGATAGACAACTTTGTTGTCCCAGTGAGAACAACATAACTTACTTTGTGTGGCCATATGTCAAAGTTTGTGTAAGCAGAATAATTAACCTGTGAAAAGATGAAAATCTCTGTGTCGCCCGTGGTGGACTGGTGATGTGTCCAACGTGTAATCAAACGGCCTGACTGTAACTGGGCACATAAATGTGTGTTTGTGACTTACTGGTGAACATGAGGCTGAAGAAGTGGCTGGCAGCAGCTAAAACAACTCTGTGGGCAGGAAAGTGTTTCCCCTGAACCACCAGGGTCACGTCACACAGCGTGCCCTGGAAATACAACACACGCACGCATCCACTGCCGTTACTCCTCACAATTACACCCCCGTGCAAAGACCCGTTCAGCCGTCTTTTACATACCTGTTTCCTCAGGCTGTTCATGACACCCATGATGCCAGACAGCTGCCTGTACTCCTCTTTGCTGGGACACTTCCTCTCGCTCTTCTTCTTGGAGCTTGACGCCTTCTCCGGAGAGGCCATCCCCGTCATGTCGACCTTGCTGTCCAATTTGTTCACCCCTAGTTTGAAAAAAGGAGCCAACAAGTCCACCAACACTTCAAGGTGCAGGTTCTTTGTTGTCAGCTCGCTCACTAACAAGCTCGTTCAGATGCACAGAATTTTTAAAGGCGCCAGTCAGCAGCTTTTACGTGAGGCTCGGTAAGTTGAAAAAATACACATATGTAGCTAAGTATCTGGCTAGAGTTGAAATTTTGACAATAAAAAGCGTATTTTCAGAGTGCTGACTATTACAGCGCCCCAGTTTAGCATGTTTTGCTCTTGAGGTACCAACGTTTGGCTTAAAATTATGCGACTCGTTACTGACATCTACAGGTGCGGAGTGTAATTACATCCTTCCAAAGTGAATAAAGGAATTAACTGGTTACAACAGGAGGGTCAAACTCATTCTAGTTCACGAACCACATGTAGCTTTGTTTGGCAGTCAATCAGGCTAAATCTTTACAATTATGACGTAAAGAATATAAATCCCGAATTCTTTACCTTCAGTTTAGTGCAACACAAGCACTCTTTTTCATCTCCTGCTGACAGATATGAGGAATTACGCGCACAACTTTATGAGTGAAGTTTGGACTTTTTCAAAATGTTTTCAGCCAGACTATGTTTTGTGGGGGGGTTATTCCAGATTTGACCATGTTATTGCTAATGTGCGGACAGAACCCTTTTTTTAAGCGGTGTATGGGTTCATCCCGCTGTAGCACACCTGTTGGTACCTGTCCGACGCGGAACTTATCTGTAATGTAAGAGAGGTTTTACAACCAGGAAACCCTACATGAGTCTCATGACGCTGACGCACTGCGGAATGTGGCCTGTTTGTGGGGGACAATTGTCAAAAATAAGTGACCTGAAAACAAACTGGGAGACAGCGAAGCTTCGGGAAAAAAATGTTGCGTGTTCTCTGCTGTTGTTGCTTCGCTCGAGACGATTCAAGCGACGAGGTGAGTGTTTACTTTGCTCAAAGTTGCCCCCAAAAAACGTTTGTTCAGCAGAAAGTGGGATACATCAAATTTACTTGGGAAAGTCTTCCTTTCGTACTCGGTTACGCTATTTGGACTCAATCCGAGATTAGCTTCAGTGTCGTCATTGTGATTTCCTATTTGCACATTTACAACAAAATGCTCCACTGAAAAGATTTCCCGTAAGACATCTTCGTTGTCGTTGTTCTAATGTCGTAACTATTGTTATTACTGATGCAAAAAACTTCTCGCTTTAATGACAGCCTGTAAATGTTGCAAACCTATCTGAATTTAAGAACATCTTTTCTTCGCTCACTATTCATTCATGTGAAAACTTGCATGAGGCCCTTCTTTCTTCAACATTTGCTGTTCGGTCGTTGTGTGTGTGTGTGTGTGTGTGTGTGTGTGTGTGTGTGTGTGTGTGTGTGTGTGTGTGTGTGTCTGTGTCTGTGTGTGTCTGTGTCTGTGTGTGTCTGTGTCTGTGTGTGTGGCAGTTGGCATCCCTGAATATTCATATGATGTATGGGAGCAGGTGTGTGTACATCAAAAAAACACACACAAAATAAAGAGCAGCTGATTTTTTTCCAGAGGCAACCACTGCTGCACCCCAGACCGGCTGTAGGGAATGGAGCCGAATCAGCCAGGCAGACCCACCGTGCACGGAGCGGTACCCGAGCTCTGTCAAACTCGATAACGTTGAGCTGCCTGTGTGTTTGTTCCTCCTCTGTGATGCTGTCCTTTTTTTCCCTTGCACTGTCCAGACACGCACACCGTGGAGCGGTGTGGACAGCTGGTGATGAGGCGAGTGTGTGTGCCAGAGTTGGATCAGCGCTTCTGTGACATGGCAGAGACCTTCAACGAGCAGCACAGAAGCCACGAGGCCATGGTCGGGCACATCAGGAACCTGCAGCAGAGCTGCGATTGCACCCGAGATGACACCCTGAGTTTTGCTGAATGTGTGGGGAAGATCAGAGATGAGCACAGTGAGTGACAGATAGTGCTTCTTAGATCAAGTTATCGCTGATAATCATTTTGTGTTGCTGTGTCTTCAGTTCACCCACCATCTCTCTCTTTCAGGGGATTCACACACTGTCACTCTCATTCTAAAAGGCTATGACTTCTCTCTCAGTGTCCTCCCTGTTGGACCTGAGGGTAAAAAAAGGAGACCACGGCTCCCTAAACATCTGCAGTTTGCGCAGAATGAACTGAAAGGCGCTTCTGAGAGCGCCAAGGCGACAATCTCAAAGGGGACCGCACTGAGAGAGCTGACTGGATGGCTGCTCCGTAGCCAGGATCAAATGGTGGAGCAAGTGAACGGGGTGGCCGAAACTTATCAAGACAAAGGCAGACTGACGGACAACCTGGAGGAGAATCTGAAGGAGGTCAGGAGAGCCAAGGAGCTGTCAGAAGGCTACAGACAGCGGGCTGGGGATGTTCTCACCGAGGCTGCTCAGATCGCTGGCGCTCAAATGTAGTTCATGGCTCATCTGAGTCCACCTGTTAACACAACATTCAGTTTGAAAGATCGTGGACATGTTATTGAGTTCATAAACACTGCCTCCAGTCAAAAATGTTCCAGTTCATTAGTCCCTTATTATTTATAGAAGCTCTGACACAAATATCATGACAGTTATTATTACCTGAACTCTCATAATAGAGGACATAGATTGAGTGCTCGGTTTCCTGTCCCATTTTTGGTCAACCTTCACTGTTGCAATAAACTTTCACGATTTGTGATTTTTTTTCAAATGTGTTAAGCGATAAATTCAAGTCGAGTGTCTGTTATTGTACCTGCCGACACAAGGGGGCAATCTAATGCAACAATTGCGCTTCCCTGTTCCACGGTATCTGAGAAATTGCCACACAAATATTGAGAAAATCCTTTGTCCAAAAATAAGAATAGGTTTGAGATAAAGTATGCTTTTTTGCAAAAGTTAACTTGTATTGCTTTAAAACTTTCCAAATGAAAGATCATTCAGGTTGTGAACTCGAGTGAACAGTATAATAAATGTGTAATACCTTGGAGGAAAAGACAGTTAACCAAAGCATTTATGCAAAACGAAGTGGCTTCGTTTTTGCATTTGCGCATGCTTTGCTGTCCCGTCATAACATCCTGTGGGAGCAGATTTACATATTATCCACTGAACTCACATTGCATCTATCAACTGATTAAAAACTGCAGCTTCCCAGATCCTGTTATGGTGAAAGCAAACAGAAACATGGTCATATGCCATCTTGATAATTAATTCTGTAAAATCCATTGTTCCAAAGGTCACTGTCAAGTGGCCATGTGTTATTTACTAGTGGAAAACAATTTCAGAGAACCGCTTTGGGATCCAGCTTTATTGTGGTATAAAGTGTGAACTTGAGAGTAAAGCAAGGCCACACTGCAAAAGCCTTCATTTGAAAAAAATGCGCGTGAAAATAGAATAACATGTTCTCTTTGAAATGAAATCTTCACAAGTTTATTTTTGACAACCTCCAATCAGCTTTATATGGTCTCAGGTTAGGAAAACAAAATGTTTAAATATTCTGAATGGTTTGTCAACAGCCTGGTGCACAGTATTTGACATTTTGTTATATATTTATAATTGAAGCAAATTGGGACTATTGTTATAATGAAATTACAAATTGTTTATGACATATTTAGAAGATCAGTTGGCTGTCAAAGATCAGCAATAGCAACAACCTACCATGATCGTGGAAATTAACAAATAGCGAGCCAGACTCCAAGCCGATTGGTCACTCTGAATAGAGGCGTTACGACTTTTTTACATCCGGTGTTCTCATTGGCCGACAGAACTGTCATTCGGAGGAAACCGAGTCCCTCTTGTCTATGGTCGTCTGAGTGGAGAAAGTAATGAAGATGGAAGGAGCTGGTGTTGTTGAATTATTGAGAAGATTTATGGAGTAGCGGAGTGCTAGCCGTTCACTGGCCTCACCGGAGCGACAGCGGGCAGCCATACCAGGAAACGGACAGATAGCATGCCAGTAAGTCAACAACGTCTCTGTCGGTTTGACTTGGTGTCGCGCCTTTAGCCCGAGCTAGCTAACCAGCTAATCTGTGAGCCAACCGCGGTGACAGCTCGGAGTCATTCAGCAAGCCGAGCTGGGAGAGCGTGTATGACGGCGCGGGATTCATTTACACTTTGTCTTAAAACGGCTCCCTAAAAACACACTGAATCCAAAACGATGCCTAATGTTTTTTTGTCTTTCTTTTTGCCAGAGTGAAAACTGCGTAAGACAAAAGTCTGTTGTTTAAACACGACCCGTGTTAACCGTTTCCCAGTGTGGTGAATGAGCTGTTTGGCAATGCCGTGGACATGTACAGTTGTTTGTTAATATCAGGTACTTTGGATTACAACAGAACAGACCGATAGGGACGTTTCCCTGCGTCAGGAGAGAAGCACACCTTCCACGGAGACAGACTTTGTACCTGCCTTCATACTTGCCCAGCCAGCTGAATGTGCACTTGAGATTCCTCAGGTGATTGTCTGCGCGTGTGTTTTTGTGCGTGCCTGGTTATCAGCCACAACATTTTCTTGCTGTATGTTCTCGTATGTGTTTCATTTTGTTTTGGTTTTCTTGTTTTGTAGCAATACCCACTAGGGTGGATATAGAGGTATTCAACGCAACATTGAACGTGAGATCAGTCACGCGTGTGCGTCCGTATGCATTCAACAGTTGGACAAGAGGAAGAAAATCACCTTACACAAGTTACCGCATTGTTTGGGTTTTTCTCTTCATTGTCATGTGCTGCAGCTTTTCCCAATACCAGCGAGCCACTGCAGAGGTTTTCCTGTTAAGGCTTTGACATTGTGTAGCGAGAGGCTTGTAGTGGTTTGCTCACAGTCTACGGACTCAACCTGGTATTGTGCAAGTTAGTGTTTAACACGTTTTACACACCATTACTCGCTTCAGTCATTGGTTTCTTCAGTTACTTTGTAGGTCTGTTTGAAAATTCTGCCTGTTGCTCTGAAATGAGTTTTGGAACGATTCTATCCCGTTAAGTGATGCCATGAAGCTGTGCATGAATGCGTGTACCATAAGTGCAGGATTGTCAATGTGTTGCATCCAAGGCTGCCAGTGTCTCATGATTCTTAATGCGTTTTGACAAAGAGGCACAGCAGGTCGTGTGGCAGGAAGACCCGCGTAGGCTATGCTGTCATCCGGAATCACATACAAGTCACCCAAGCCTGCGGGGGTCATTTAATATCTCTTGAAAGCTGTTGCAATCTCTCTTCCTCTCCGTTATTTAGTTTTGTACTCTATCCTGCATGTGCTCCTGCAAGTGTATCGCTTACGTTTTTAAACCCACACTGAAGCTGGTTTTTGACAGTATGACTCGGCAGAACAATAGATTTGCAATGACTTATCTGACTGCGGCCAGATAAGCTGGGACAAATGGAGAGATGAAGAGGGTGTTGCAATTCAAAAATCAATTATGATAATTAGGATCTCTTTAGGCTCAGTTTGCTGCAGGGAAATAAGGAGTTGGAGAAGCGAGAGGGAGGGACGAAGATGCATCACTGGCTTAGAGGCAAGTGAAGAAAGCGCGTAGGCTGCTGTAAGAGGATTCCTCTCCGTCAGATCTCCCTATCTGTCTCCTCAACTGCATAAACCACGCTCACAAAACAGATTCTGTTGTCATGTCTGCTTTGCTGCAGGCTGCTGTGCATTTTTAGAAAGACAGAAAACAGAAGCAGTAAAACCAACCCCCCCTGACCTCTTCCTCCAAGCTATAGGCAACCCACTATTAAAGTGGACCCCCAGGGCAGCGCAAGGTGGGAGGTTGTCATGCAACAGGTTTACCCACAGGCCAAGATGGTCCAAATCAAGAACATGGCAGCAGACAGCATGGAACAAAGAGAAGGTTGAAAGTAAGACAGCGGTGTCAAAACACAGCGCTGCAGTCCTGGGGATCGTGTGGAAAGCTTTAAACAGTGCCGCTGAATACAAACTTTGGTCAAACTGTGAGCTCTGAGTATGCGAGAGGCTGTGACCTTTATGAGCACAGTTATAGCCCAAATTCATTTTTATTTGAACTTCACATAGCTTTCCAAAATAGCTCCTGACCAGCTTTTTTTTTCCAATCAGTAAATCTTTGCGTGCCACCTTTTCTACAGGTTACACTATTTCAAGTTGATTTATCAATGATCATCTGTCAAGTGGTTAAGTAGAAGTAAAGAACAAACCATAATAAACAACCGTTAAAAACTGAAGTTATGTTAAAATGTTTCCTCATTTTTTTTATTTTCTGTGGTCCACAGAGTGAGAGTTTTAGTGTTCCTCAAACTCGTCGTCAGTCGCCGGCTTCACCAACCGTTCAGGACTGATCTGGTTTGGAAAGTTAGGGTGGAGGCATGTTGCTACAGTTTCCTACTAGTTGGCATATTTTTATTGGTGGTTAGTGGTTTGGGTGTGTCTGCACTTGAGCCTCAGTCAGCTGTTATTTAGTTCAAACTTTATTAACCATTTGATCTGTGTGATACTCGTGTCACAATGATTTTGATTCCTTCAAGGCTGAAGGTTGTCTGTGTGTCGCAGTCGATTTCTCAGTAACCAGCAGTTCATGTTGCCGTACCCTGCACCACAGGAAAAAGCAGCTGGGGCAGCTTGGTCGCTTTCAAAACCACCCACTTAGTCATTCTCTCTGCTTTCTTTCTTCCCTCCATTCTGGCCTTCATTCTTATTGGCCTGATCAGTTCGTCGAAAAAAAGGAAGCATCCACAATGAGTGTGTAACAGGAAATGAGGTAATCGGCAGGGAGGGATGGGTACGCATGAGTGTGTCCCCCTTAATTCCTTCTCACTTGGACTTGCTTGAATTTTCTGCCAGCTTTTCCTGACAGGTATGTTCATACTTAATTGTTAAATGCCTGAGGACACAACGTTTTGTTGTGGCTTTTGTAATAATCCATATAGAAGCTTTGGTTGAGGTGTTGTGTGTCAGACTCAGGTGTTTTGCCGCCTGTCTTTGTCGTGACATGCAACTCCACAACAAGGATTAGGAATGTAAACTCAGAAGAGGCCTGTTTGTGTTGGCCTGAGTCGTCGGGAGGAGGAGTCAAAAGTAAGCTCATTTAGACAGGCAGCTCTGGTTGTTGTGTGTGGTCTGTGTGTGTGTGTGTGTGTGTGTGTGTGTGTGTGTGTGTGTGTGTGTGTGTGTGTGTGTGTGTGTGTG
>JASSRZ010009347.1:0-29411 GCA_032164315.1 Malacoctenus gilli | reverse complement strand
CACACACACACACACACACACACACACACACACACACACACACACACACACACACACACACACACACACACAGCGAGGTAAACAGTGTCAGTCTAAGGAGGAGTCCCATGCGTCATCCAGGGCGCCCTTTATAAAGGCGCACCCACAGTAGCAGGCTTCCAGTGTGAAGTGAAGTCAGAACGGCTCAGACGGACCTCCCTACCGAGCTGCCCGCGGAGCGCAACAACCGCCCTCCGCTCCCCGAGCTGTGGTAAGACTCCGCCTGTGCTTTCCTTAGCGATGATCGTTACGTCACCGGGCGTCCTCCTGGCACCCTGCTTGACTCAGCAGTTAAGTCTAACAGGCGAATAGATTGCCCTTTTACATGTCCCCAGTACGAGGCGTGTTTACAGCTGTTTAGTCAATCTTAGATTATCCGGTGCTTTTGACATTTTGTTAAATGTTTCGGCTCAGTTCACATATACCTGACCCTCTCTGTCAGGGGGCGCAGAAGTGACACCTTCATCTGACTGCGTAAACTAGCCTAGAAACAAACGTGGGGTGTGTAAAAGCAGTGACAGGTTCACACGAAGAGAGCTGCCAGGCGCCCCATGGAGCGATGGGAGTCCAGATGACAAGTGACTATCTGAGAGAATACGGGATGGAGACACAAGCCTCCATCCGGTGTTCTCTCGGAGAGCCACTGTCCTGAAGTCATGGTGACATCAAACACCAGCGTGTCCAATTTTATCGGACTGGACAACTGACTGGGTGTTGGTGGACTGGTGTCTTACTTCCTGTTTACTATACCGGTCAATGACTGCAGAGGCTGCGTGTGAGTGTTCATACTTGGCAGCAGGGTTTCTGGAGTCTTGATTGTGTAAAGTTTGTTGTTGGCTGGTTGGTCTCTATCTGTAGTTTCCGCTGACAAATAGAGGACCCAAACTACATCTGGCTCACATCAGATTTGTGTCTGGACATTGTGGTGTCCAAACAAGGGTCCAAAGAAATTTTATCTGTTGATGACCCCCGCCCCCCCCAAAATGATTAAATGACCCAGTCAGACCACTCAAACATGGTCTCAAAGAGAAGTGAGTGCCAAAACAGATGAGAGATTTCCTTTATAAAAATCACATTTTACTCTGGTCAAGTTCTTCTTGCTTTTTGGATCTTCCAACATGTTAGTCTGGTTCAGTGGGTTATAGTTGAAAAACTCAGGCAACTGATGTGACTGATGTCATTTGTGTGGAAATGAAACCAAAAAGCCCCCATTGATCTATTTTTATGACTGTGCTGTAAATAACAGAGTTCTGGGTTGCAAAAAATTTCTAGCATAGCTGCTGTATCAGACTGCATCAGTTGTGTAATCACTAACAGGATTAGAAAATGGAAAAGTCTGAAACTAAACACCAGCCAATGCCAAATGAAGGAAAAACAAAGACCAGTTTCACTGTTTGGTTTGTCAGAGAGCACCAACAGAGGGTAAAATACCTGATGAGACCTCCAGTCATTTGGCAATAGTGCTCCGCTCACACCACCCACTAGGGACGCTTTTATTTTAAAATCTATGGGCCTTAAGGCAGAGCTGGAGCTCCTATAAGCCACACTGTACTTTTCTAATCCAGTAACTACCGTGTGAAGGGTTACACCAGTGACTGGGTGTTGCGAGGACACAGGTGGAGGGCCTTTCAAGGGAAACACAAGCAGTTGCATCATGTCGCAGCAGTGAGTAAGACAGGCAGAGCAACGCAGGGCAGGCAGGACAGGCAGGCAGGACAGGCAGGCAGGACAGGCAGGCAGGACAGGCAGGCAGGCAGGACGGCAGGCAGGCAGGCTGGTGCTTTACCAAAGACTCCTTAAAATTAGGTCAGGAAGGGAAGGGTTTGACCACTCTTCCATAACTGTTCCAGATGCCTGTGCTTAGCAGGGTTTCCCCTGTGGCTTCACTCACACACACATCTACAGTGAGCAGAAAAGGGGCGGGGTTTGCACAACTGGCAAAGAAACAACATGCGCTCCTGTTCTCACTGAGCTCCATTGAGTTGACGGGGAACGTGACGACTCCTGTCCTAATAATCGTGGGACATTGTCATAGTGATATGCACCAGTCCAGTCCTGCCATCAGGTGGTGAACCAAACAACCACTAATGCTTCCCTCATGAGTAAAGTTGCTGATCTCACTCTGGCAAATGGGTAATTGTGCAAAATAAGTAATGATATCATCCTACGAATAGGTTGTCAAAATGGTCCGATTGAATTCAGTTTGTCCTAATTACAACAGCTGCATTTGATTTCACTGAATCATGTTGGCCAAAACTAAATAGTCATTGTCAACTACCATCTGATGCGACTTCACTTTTCTATTTTTTCCAAAGGTTGCTATTGTCTTTCTTCTAATTACTCACAGATGTTCAGTACAAGCTTTTCCTCATGAATTGCAGCAACTTTGAAGGATGTTTTTTGTAGTTTTTTGCAAATTGTGTCGAAAAAAAATTTCAATTTGAGGATCCAACTTGAAAAAAAAGTATATCTCTGAAACTCCAAAACTGCAAGAATGAAAATATAGCGGTGCGTTGTAAGATTTAGCCTTCCGGACTTTGAATATTTGCAGCAGCGGCGGCCTGAATCATAGTAGTTATACTTTCATGACAAGATAAAAATCAGGGCAGTATCAGTCAGTCAGTGAAACTTTGTCAGCATAAATAATGCTAAAAGAGATCAACTTTTTGGAAAACATTTAGCACTGACAACAACAATACTGTAGTAATTCAATTGTATTGTGATATCTTTTTTTTTAGGTTCTGCACAAGAAGGCCTCAGTGGTTCTGCCTTGTTTCCTCCTTCTCAGCAGAACCATCCACTGCTGAGCACATCGTGCTTAAAGTCTCTTTTGCCAAAGAGGGAGTCTGGTGGTGGTGAGGCCGTACCACCAGGTATAGCCGAAACCATGCTGTACCTGAAGAAATACTTCACTGAGGGTCTTATCCAGATGGCCATCCTGCTGAGTCTCTGTGGGGTTAAGGTTGATGTTGGTCTCGAGCCCTTTCTTCCGACTTCTCTGAATGACGCTTTTACTGGTCCAACATCAGCACTGCCTTCAACTCAGTTCCATAACCTCTACAACCGCCTGCACCCCAAGAATGTTGACTTGGACGGCTTTTTCACGGCACGAAGGCTGCTCGGCTGGGTCCGCTCTTTCGATAGACTGCAGGTAGGAAGACGTGGCTGCTGTCAGCAGTATTCAGATATTGACGCATTATTTCAACCTTGATTGGCTTTGTCACTACACACTGAAGGACAATCTAACTTTTTGCTCCAGGTTCCACCTGCAGAGGTAGAAACATGGCTTGTCCAGCGGGAGCCTGATCCTTCCCCTGTGAGATGTCTAGAGCAGCCCCCCCTACGGGACAGATTGCCTGTCGGCATTGGCGTAGACAGAGCTGTCTTGCCATTGGATCTCCAGATTAGGATTGGTAACCAGGAGGAGGACAGTAGTCAGGTATGTTTATGTCTCACTTTACAGTCTCTATCAAAAGTAATGAATTTCATTCATATGAACATTGTACAAGAAAGAAAATTTTTTGGTAGATTGTTTCTTAGCTGTAAGAAAATCTGTTGGAAAAACTGTTTATGTCCCTTTTTAAGTGGGACTCCATCTGCAAGAAACCTGCATTTAGGGGATGAGCAGCAGAGCTGAGAATGTGGGCTGCCCCTGTCTTATTCTGCTTTTGACTTGTTTGGACTACAGCAAATTAAAGTTGTTGTGGCTTTACAAATTGTGGATATTTTGCTGTTTGGGGCTTCTAATTACTTGAACCCAGTCACGGAGCGTAATGTGCTCTGAGGGTGGTCGTGTCATTATGGTTATTGACATACTTGCGAGACATCTGTGTTTGTGCAAATGAAAGCTCATTACTTAAATTCAAGTTATAAGACCTGCTAACTTCTGTTATCATAACCAAGTTCACTTGTTTGGATTCAATGATACTAGCAATTGAAATAATTCATTGTTTTAATTCTCAGTCTGCCCTTTTTAAAACATGGCACATCGTAAACTTGTGTTGCTGTGGTTGTTCTAGAAAACAAACCAAGAGATCACAAAAGTACTTGGGATGTTTAGTCAGAAGGGATCCAAGTCTTTGTTCTGAAAGTATCATTTTGTCTTTTCAAACTTTGGTCCACACCCCGCTGCCACAAAGCAGCATCAAACAAAATGTATGAAAGAATCTTCTCCAAGCTGGATTGAAGCTTTGCAAATATAACTTCTAGGTTAAAATTAGATTTCCAGTAACACAAATGTGTTGTTTTTTTATTGTGCCATGTTGCAATGTTAATGTTTGCTGCATTCCTGAGTGAACCACGGCTCGAGAGGAGTGGACAATTTGGGGAGCTTAGGAGAGCGAGAACTGCAGAGATGAAGGGACACTTCCTGATGTTCACTATGAAATCCTTCATGAAAGACAGTAATGTGCTGTGTGGTGGACTCATGGTCATCAAACATGGCTACTCATGGCAACTATCCCAGGCCACTTTCAAGCCACTTCTTATTCAGATGCCTCTTGGCACTGCTGTGGTTCCATCAGCAATCTTGAGGTTCAAACGTTGCATACACCATACATGTTGCTACAACGAAATACAGCCATGATGATGAGGAACTGATACTGAAATCCTCACATGTATACTTTTACTCAGCCGGTGAATTTTTGTTTTGTATAATCTTTGATTATAGCAGACTTAACTTTTCACAAATCATCCATTTCTATTCCTCATAATTCATAAATCTAAAACTGTTTCCTCTTTCGTGGTGAAGACTGCAGCGCCTCACCCCAAGTCTGACTCATTTTTCCTTGTCTGTGATTGTGTAGTGTGCAGGACTCCCTTTTCCTTTCATGTGACCGTGCACTGAGGTAGACTGGAAAACTGTGCAGAACCCTGTGGTTCCATTTGTGCCTCATGTGATTGTTGGGGTAGCTATTCAGCAGGCGCTAATGAGGAGAGAATGGCTCTGTCCTCTAGGTTTTGGGAAACAGCATTTTGCGCAGGTGGTTATGGAGGCTGAGGGCAAGGTCGGTGCTGGTGTTTCTAGTCGTCACCCAAACACAGCGAAATGTCATGTGAGACTATGAGTCAGAGTTGGATGAGTCACCAGGAAACCTCCTGTCCATGCACAACCACAGGAAAATCTAGCTCCACAGTAAGTCAAGTTGAAATACTGTAAAAGATAGCTCCAGTCACTGTTGCGCTGTTCAGCTGTTGTGGGTCTGAGTAAGTAGATAAGAAGCGTCCTACTGTCCTTCTAGAAGACAGTAGGTTGGTTGATTGTTGGCAGCCTGACTGCACAGCCGGGAGCTTCCAAGCTTTTGTTAACTGTCACCACTTATGATCAATGGTGCACTTTCTTTCATGTTCCTGCGTATTTTAAAATCAGGACGCAAAGAGTAGTTACTGCTGAAAGAGCACTTTGTTTTGAAAACATGTTAAGTTTTTGTGAATTTGTTCCCCCCTAACTTTAGAAAAGTTCTCTCCCTTTTTCCACTCGATTACATCTTCTGGCTGTCATGTGGTCTTGAGGAATCCTATTACAAAATGAACCTGCTTTGTTCTGTATTAAACCCAAAATGATCCCATCCTCTTAGATTTTTGTATTTGACTGCATATTGTCATGGGATGAACGTGAAATGTTCATTTGAGAGTTGAAAGACAGTTTCCTAATAAAAGGAGATGAGAAACAATTTCTCAGAAGAAGTTGGAATGGAGTTTTTGCTGTGGAGTTGTTTGAGCGTTTGAAGTCTGCAGTTTGAGTGTTAAGTTCCTGTCGGACTGCTGGTTGGATGAGCCTGCTGCTCATACTACAATGACACAAAATATGCAGCACACACTTTCAAGGGTCTATGTTAGTTTTTTCACTACACGTGCTGTAAAACCATCTGAGCCTCACAAAGTCTACTGTTGTGATGTCTGTATGCCACTACAAAGGTTAATGGAACTCCATATACAAAGGCCAATCACAAAGCTGGGGTATTAAGTCAATGACCGTTTCTGTAGACTGAGTCAGGTCAGAGTTGGTTACATGAAACATCTTCTCTAAATATGTGTATAAGGGCCTCTCTTGCACTCAAAAGTCTCATTGATGCTCACTGTTTTGCCAGAGTAATGCCACCATCGTTTATTTTTTCAGTGTCAAAAAATGCATAAGTCACAGCACCTCAGGAGTTCCATGAATAATGAAAGTATATTGGAAATTGGGGGCTTTTTTTCTTTCTTTTTTTTCAACTGTTACCTGTGAATGACATTTTGGTCTGATCTCAAAGCATGCAAGTACAGAAGTGACAAGCAAAGAAGAAAAACATTCCCTTTTACAGGGGGGGGGGGCTCTCAAACAAAACCAGGGTATTTCTTTGCAGCTTTTCACTTGAACTTGTTGCAGTGGAGTGATGGTGAGAGAATAGAAAAAACAGGAGAAAGAACAAATGCCAAAGTGGTACAGATTTGACTTGGCATTGGTTGGACCTTTTGTAGCCAGAGAGCCTGCAGGAAAGTATGAACCAAGAGAGAAGACAGCAGAGAGGGCTCAAACACCACAGAGCTGTGGTGGTCACTTACAGATATAGGAAGTAAAGAAAGGAACTCACTCTGGTCACCCAGCAAGCCTCAAGTGTGTCAGCTATAAATGTCAATATTTTAGGAACTGTTATTTGTAGTATCATAGCATTTTAGCTCCCTTACAAAAATAACAGAACTCTAGTCTAAAGGTTTTTTGTATTGAGTGCTTTACACCAGGATGGTCCCAGTAAAGTTTTTGCACCTTGTTCTGTTTGATTCACTTTGACACCCCAGCCAGAAAACTGCCTGTAAAAGTCCCCATTGCAAATACTCACTACAGAAATCTGAGAAAGGAAGAGATGAAACGGTGTTGCTGGGTTTCAAATGTACAGAAGAATGTGTTGCCCCTTCCTACTGCATTTCAAACTGATCAAGCACGCCAAAGCCCAACTGCATGTGAACTGACACCCCTGTGTTTCAAGAGGACCACACTTCTTGGTCCACACCAGAGTTCAGATGTATTATTTTCAGGACTACACGTTCAAGAGATCTGGACAAGCTGAGGAAATGAACTTTGGTGAGAGAGACAGGTGGGGCATTCTGGTGTTGGATCACCTGTCTGGGTGGTGTCATTGACTTCAGACAAGCTCTGATGTGTCTGAGGCAGTTTTGTTTGCCAAACCTTGATTAAACACACACATTGCTTGACTGTCCTATTTGTAGAAGCCTGGCAGATGGGTCACTTCAGATTCAGACATGTTAAAAATAATTATTGAACCTCATCAGGGAGAAGTCAGATAGCTTGAGGGGCTCTTCAGGCCCTCAGACTTCTGTGTGAAGCACTTGTGGTATAATTGTGTTTCTCAGCAGGTGTTCATAACGTGTGGATGTTGGAAACTAGACAATTTAGTTACACTGTTGTATACCGTCACAACACAGCTAACGTTGACCTCACAAAACGTGCAAAGAATTCACAGAGGGAATGCAGGGACTCACGATAACAGACAGGCTGTACCGTATATAAATAGCCCACATACTGGTCTCTACATGTCCAGAAAACACACACACACACACACTATATTTACATTGAAGGGCCGTGTCAAATAGCAACATTCACTACCCTGGCTGAGGAGTCATATAACTGCCTTCATTTTTGTTTCTGCTGATGCAGGTCTTCATTGTAATGATCATTGTGCTGGGGATGTAACCAGTGAGTTTTGCTTAGCTTTTCTTGCATACTCAGACTTGAATGAGAATCATTTATTTTGTCTTCTTCCAATTTTTCTAGTGTTAGAAAATTTGGGGGAGGGGGTGACAGTGAGCATGGCTTGTTTCCCAAGTGGTCCACATTTTTTCTTTACAATTAAGAACAAGCCAGAACAATCACACATTGGAGAAAGACAAGGTGACTCCAATGCTAAGTTTTGTTGTTAAAATAGAGTGTCAAATTTCAGTACAGCTGATGTGTTGGAGTGCTTTCACTGGGCTGAAGCCAAAGTGAACTTATCCTGTAGATGTTTTATTGTCTTCTGTTTTTTTTGGGGGGGGGGGGGGTTAATTGGAAACTGATGCGATCACTTTTCCTGGAGACAAAATTTAGCAGTCCGCTTGGCTGTAATGTGGATGGATGTGTTTGGTCCAGTGGAATGACATTTTCTGATTTTGAGTCTCACAGAGTTATCCTACCTTGTCCCTTCCTCCATGTTTACAAATGTTTCCTGGACAAGTTACGAGGACCCAAGATGCTCCTAAGGTGTGCGAGCACCTCGAATAGCAGCTGCCAATGGCCCATATGAAGTCCTATCTTGTACTTAGTTCAAACACTTGTCTTTTTTCACCACTATACAACTTTGTCCACCAAAAAGATGCATCAGAAAAGTTAATCAGTTGTTTCCTATTACAGGCCACATTTAAAATATTGCTCAGTTTCTGTGCTCATGTGTTGATGCAGAAAAAGTTCCCTTACTGGAAGGGGGAGGTGAAAGACAAGTATGACCTACAGCTCGGTGTCATTCGACTGTATGTTGGACTCTGTGTGTCTGCTATGCAGACGTATAAGAACATGTTTGTAACTGTCCTCTCTTCGCCCAACAGAAAGTAGAAACAACAGTGTTAAGTGTCGGACAGCAGGCAGGCACACAGACAGTCGCATGGTTGGAATGCTCTCTGAACCTCCACTTGGCCTTGTGACCAAGTGGCTTGTTTTGTAAGCTGAGAAGTGGGCTGCTGTGTCCTGACACACACTTGCATCCTTCACTTTTGCAATCCTCCCTGTTTACTCGTCAGCCCTCACTGACAGAGAGACACTTTTACATAAGGACACGGGCTGGTATCCTGTGGTGTTTGTTGTCAAGTGGGACAGACAGTAAACAGGAACGGTGTGAGGTGGTTATTCTCATCTGTTGCTGAGCTTTTTGCTTTAGCCATGCATGTGAGGGGCAGAATTTTCAGGGAACCCTGACCATCGGATAAGCAGGGTACTGATCACAAAGGGTGTGGAGGCCAGTTCATATGTAATCATCACCTGCACACAGCTTATCTCTCTCTCCACGTTTGGAACCTCTGTGTTGAAACCTTGCAGTTGAGTTCTTTTGGGGTTTTTTTATGGCACCAAATACAACAGTCATTCATTCTGGCACTTCACATTCAAATCAGACGTAGAGAGGGAACTATTCAAACAAAGCAACAAAAGAAGTGACCGATAGAGAGGAAACATGTCAACAGGTCAGACTGATGAAACTAAAGCCTGCTGCCTTTCAGCTCCAAAGCCACACACTTAACGAGTCTGAGAGCTGTGTTAAACAATAATGTCCCTCCATCTGCAGGACAGTTTATCGCCAGTGCAGAAGTGTCAAATGTGTAGCCTGCTGAAGGGCCTCATCTGGTCCGCAGGTTGATCTTGATTTTTTTGGTGTAGAAGGTACTGTGTAAATAAACAAACTTCTGTTGCTATTTTTTACACTGGTGATCTCCCCATTTTAGTCAAAGTAGATTACATAGTAACACTGAACAGTAGAGGGCAGCCAAACCATCAAACAAAAGATTAAAGTTGCATTAGCTACCTTAATTGTTGTACAATAAACATTTGTTACACACAAACAATTCCTTCAATTACTTGAACAAAGAGAAGACTTGTTTCCACTCGTTGTATGTGACATAGTAAGATGTCATTTGTCTGGAACCCTATAACTGGATTTTTGCTCCATTTGGCCCCTGAACTGGGACATTGCTCCTTCGTCTTTGATTTTTGATGTCAGAACTGTCAGGTCTGCAACAGTTAAAAAAGCATTGGCCTTGTCGTCCCAATGCTGTTGGAGAGGGGGTGTGTGTCTGAAGCTCCTTATGTCCTTGCTGCCCAGCTGCTGGGGGTCTGTGGGTTCGTCTGTAAGCCCATCAGCCAGGTCAGGAAGAGGAGAGGGCTATTCTGGGCTTTCCTGTTGGTCTCTGAGTAAAATGAGCATCTTTACATCTGTTCCATTCCAGACTGCTACAATTGGAAGAATCTGTTTGTCATATTTCCCAATCCACATCAGCATCATGTCACCTCATACATCACAGTGCACTTATACTGTACATCACAGTTGTAGACTTGCTCAAAACAAGTTGAGGTAGCTTTCAGAAGTGTCACAGCAAAGTTGTTCTGTGGCATTTTACTTAGACACACTATAAAAGCACAGTGTGGTTAGTGTCACTAAGTGGTAAGCTGGACACGTCTACGAACAACTTACAGGATTGTGTTGCCCTCTGTTTTTGATTTAAAATCTATCAGGTTCATCGTTTCAATTCCCCATAATTGAGAAGTCTTCTCTACCAGTGAATGAAACTCTCAATGGATCCAAGCTGCTCCACATCATAAAACCAGCACTCGCATAGCAGATGATACAGAAAAAAATGATTTTACAAAAAGTTCTGCAGCTTCAGAACTTCAGGATGATGAGGTGAAGCCCACTCCTTTCTGATGTTGCGCCTTTGTCTTACCACACACAGCAGGTGGTCCAACACAGTGGCTCTCTGTTTGACCAAGGAGAGGAGGACGTGGCCAGAGAGGCTGAGGAAAGAGGAGCACCAGAGGGTTCCACTGGACACATTGACGGTGCGCTCACTGAGAATGGAGTACACCAGGTAAGGTTCCCCATCCAGAAAGTCATTGTGTTGGTTCACAAACAGAAGTTTACGCTGCAAACCCTGAAAGTTCATGTCCTAGTTTCTTCCAAATGTAAACTGACCAGAAACAGAAGACTGCTGGCTCCTGAATATTAATTGAAACCTGTCAAACATTTTCTTTGAAAAGCTGTGTATAAGTGTATAAGTACCAGTGATGCGCGGCACGCGAGGAACTGAACTGATTGTCCTCCTGGTGGGTGATTTACTTTGAAAGTTGAAACCCAGGTCGCATGCCCTCCTCAAAGTTTAGCTACCAACTTAGAAAGGACCAACACAAGAGGGCTTGAAGCTTGGGTCCAGTTAACTTTATGGTTATTTTGGTCAACATGCTCTTTTTTAGGACCAGCTCGAAAATATTTTTCAAAGACTTTCACCACACAGGGGTCCACTTTTTCACAGCTAAGTTGTTGTGAGGTCACAGGTGAGACGTGTGAGAAGCATCTCTCACATGACAGTGAGGGTGAGATGATGTAGACAAAGTGAGCATTAAAGATGTTCTAACAGGATTGATCTGTTCGAAATAATGAACCAGTCTTTATCCCAACCTTCTCTTCTTCCTTTCTCTTCAAATCCCATCCTTCCTGGAATTCTCGCGAGGTACTATTTTCATAGAAGATCAAGCCATAGTCTCACATTCCCACAACCATCCAAAAACAGAACCCCTGCACCATAAATTCCAGTGCAACAACTCAGACTGCAGCATGCAGGGATACTCTGACTGTTCACGTCTCTTCCATTGTCTCTATTGCTGAAATATTTTAGTTGGGTGCTCTTGTACAGGAGAAATAATTCTCAATGTTTCCCTGGCCGACCAAATCTTCCCAGACCATTTCTCTGAGCCAATGAATGCCACAAAAGTGTATATATTAAACAAGATAAGATGTGGTCTAAACAATTGTACATATGAGCTTCTCTTTCATCTACAGACATCCGACTCCCTTCAGGAGTGTTTGAGGCTGTTGGAGGAAACCTTCACCTTCACAGAGGTTCAGCAGGTATAAAAGTCACTTTGTTTTCAGATTCTTTTTTTCTGAAGTCTTTTTTTGAAGTGGGACAGTGTTTTTATTACCCAATGCCTGTTTTCTTGTTCCTCAGTTAGAAGAGGTCTGTAATGGAAGGGAGAGCCTGGAACGTCAGCCCCCAGGTGGGGGACAGTTACGTGGCCCCCGAATCCCTGCTGGGACCACTTCTGTGGACATGGAGCTCCAATGGCAGGACCTTCTTGCTATCATGGAGCCTGAGGTGACTTGGTGAATGATACAATTTCCATAGTGAATCAGAATAATGCACCATAAAATAGCATCTTAAGGACGATTTTATTTTTTTGTTCTGTCCTCTGAAGAATACAGATTCAGACATGACATCACTTAACCACACCTTGAAATCAGGATCAGCAGAGACCTCTGGTGGATCTGACACTCTGTCTCCTGGTGGGACTCTCAACAACCCAGCAACAGAGACTCATCTGGCAAGTCCCTTCTTCCTGCAGCATCCTCAGCATGGTAGGTCAACAGCAAAGTCCTTTTTCCTATTCAGTTTTAAACTTTATCCTCTTTACTCTGGAGAAAAGACGTCGATTAAACCAAATATTCAACAAGCTTGCTGTCTATATGTCCCCCCCAGAACACAAATACACATCTTTCAGCTTTACTTATTACTTTGAGACGCTTGGCTGGCATGTAGAAGGTTCATTTGGTAACATATTGTGAGAAGCAGGACATGTTTTACAACTTCTAATCTGCCCCTCTTTGCCTAGGTTTGGTAGAAGATCAAAGCATCTCTCAAGCAGTGCCAGTTCTGCTTCCTCTCACCCCCAGTGCAGAGTTGGATGACCACAGCTCAGCACAGTGCATGGAGGCTTCTTTGAACAACCCTGATGTTGAGTGTAGTCCTCCAGACAACACAGAACTTCTTGCAGAAACCCCTTTGGAACAATTTTCCATGAGACATCATATGGAAAATCACTCGCTCAACATCAGTCTGCTGACACACGATGTATCTGGGATGGAACCCCGAACTCCTCTGTTTGATGCTGACTTTTATCCATGTAGCCCAACGCCTTCCAGGTCTGTGCCAGCTCCACCAGGGAACAGTGGGACCCAGGACTTTTTACCATTTTCTTGCATTTTTCCGGTGGACTCGGGTGATGTCGACGATGAACATGATCTACTTAGCCCAATCGGTGATCTCTTGGCTAACACTACCATGCTGGAGGAGATCCGATTGTTGGATCTTGATCTTGAGGAAGGATTTTGCCCTGAGATGGCAGTCGGATCTGCAGAGAAGGACAACTTTGGACATGAGATGGAGGAAAGTGAAGAAGAAGAGGACCATGTCTGGTTTAGTCCTGAAAATCAGAGTCAAACTGGAAGACACCAGCAAGGTAACTTCAAAGAGGTTATATCCTTCCTTCAACTTTATTCCATCAATTTCTTGGCCATATGATTTTATTTTTGTTGTTGTTTAGGACAATATGAATGACCATGACTTTTTTTGTTCACTCCCTAGATGACAAGGATGAGGCTGATTCAGACTCGGGTCTGTCTTTGGAATTCAGCCACAGCCCTGCTTCTCCCTGCATCTCTGAGACTTCCTTTTACTCCCCTTCCTCCTTGTCAGACTCTTCTTCCAGTTGTGTGTCGACTGTTGAAACGCTTACAGAAATTGAGGAAACAAACTCGTTTGGTTCTGATGTAGAAATGAAGGTTAACATAAAACAAGAGGACCCTGAGGAGGATGTGGGGGCTGTAGGAGGAGGGTACTCGGGAGATGCTGAGAAACTCCTCTCTTTTAAGGATGAAGATCATAAAGTGTTTGAAGGATTTCCATGGTTGCAGCATGTTGGTCACAACCACACATACAACCAGCACTGGTCCTCCACCTCATCGCCTGTCAGAAAGTCACACATCAAGCAAAGCAAATCAGCCTCAGCTCAACACAATGCCAAACCTTATTTTCACTCTTTGTCCAGTCATCTTTCTGAGTCCAAACTTCTGAGCAGGGATGAACAGCGTGCACGGTACCTCAAGATTCCCCTCTCTAATGAACTTATAGTTAATCTCCCAGTGGAGGAGTTTAATGACCTTTTGACAAAGTATCATTTTAATAAAGAGCAGCTTAACCTGATCAGAGATATACGTCGACGTGGAAAGAACAAGCTAGCTGCTCAGAATTGCAGAAAGAGAAAGCTGGATGTGCTGCTGGGACTGGAGGACAATGTGTCAAGCTTGAGACGTTACCGTTCGCAGCTGCTGCGTGAAAAACGAGAGGCTCTGAGTAACCTGCAGGAAATGAAACGCCAGTTGGGACTGTTGTATCAAGAAGTATTTTCTAGATTAAGGGATGAGACAGGGAGGCCACTGAATGCTGAAGAATACATGCTTCAGTTCGGGACCAATGGTCACATTTTGGTTGTTCCAACCCAACAAGAAGCAGGGGTCCCACAGAGAGGGGAGAAACCCAATAAAAAACCGAAGTATAAGAAAAAGTGAAGCAGCCCCTGGCAGGCTCTCACAAGAATTGTGGTTGAAGAAACAGATCATAGAAGTTCAGGAGTTGCTTGAAAAAGGGTCAAACACTCAAAGAGGGAAACAATATGGTGATATATTTCTTATTGTGTATCTAATACCATGAGATCTTTAAAAACCAGCACATTTTCACCAGAACAGTAGTTGGTTGGAATGATGGATATGCAAAGAAAATCAGGAATGAGGAGAGAGTATAAGAGGATGCCATCATTTGGATGTTGGCAATGCAACTTCCACAGTATGATGAGTTCCTTCTCTCTTCAGTGAGAACACAATTAAAGTCCCGAGATCCGAGCCACGACCACTGGAAGGACGGCTGATCTGGGACCAGCAATATGAACCTCTCGTTCTAAGGCATGGCTTAAACTTGAGTGCCTTCAAAATACGGGCCGAGAACAAACCAATGTTAGGACAGTGTCCAGAGGTGAGCTGTCCCAGAAGAAGGGGGTCAGCACTTTGCATGGATATTCTCCCAGGGTGAGGACTTGGGATTCTGCACAAAGGACTGAACAGTTTACCTTCCCCAATGGAGATTAACTTTGGTTTGTTGATGAGACAGGCCACGCAATTTCAGCAAAACCTCAAGCACCTTAAATAATGTTTAGCGCTACCTGCTGGGATGACAGCCAACTTTAATTTGGCTAAACTATATAGTGGGAAGTGTGAAAACCATTTTCTCCACCTAAGCAGCCTCAAAGCATTTCATTGTTGGTCATGATAGCACTAAAGTTGATAGGTCTGAATCCCAAGTGCGCCACCGCTCAAGACAAGGAAAGGTAGAAACTGGACTGGAGCCAACTTCAAGAACAGACCATAGGATCTATCTCTTGGGTCTTTTTGTCTTATCAAAAGCACCATCATGCAGCAGGGTAGATGCAGGCATGTGCTTTAAATATTTTTGGGGAATCCTCGAAGCAAAAAAGAGCCAAAAAAAAGCAGTGGCAAGTAGAAATGTACCTATTGGAGCTCGAAAAGACACATATTTCTTTCCAAAAAGAAATGCATTCGATCATCCATCATCCTACGCTTATCCGAGGCTAGGTCACAGGGGCAGCAGTGTCGGCAGAGATCCAAGCTTTCCCTTTCCCTGTCCAGCTCCCCCACCTCTTCTGGGGAGGAACCCTCAGTGCTCCCAGGCCAGCCTGGTCAAGTCGTCCCTCCAGCATGCCCTCGGTCTTCCCACAGTATGGCTTGCCTGGAACACCTCCTCAGAGAGGTGACCAGGAGACATCCTGCATAAGGTGGGCCAAGCCACCTTACCAAGTTCCTCAGTATGTGAGGGAGCAGTAACTCTATTCTCAGCTCCTCTCGGCTGGCAGAACTCCTCACTTTCTCTGAGGTTTTATCCCACCTTCCTGAGGGTGGGAACTGGTAAATTAAGAGGTTTGGTTTTTTTTGGTACATCATTTTGTTGTCCAATGAATGTGTATTAATGTTGCTGTTAATGAATGCCTACACTGGTGAGTTAATCCAACTTTACATTTTGGTGGTCATGTCATGTATCACCATGCATCATTGTCTCCAGATGAAATTCAGTATGCCCCATAACTATTGTATCAAAAATCCCAACAAATTTAAAATCACTTTTAGTGACTTAAGTAAAAACTGTTTGCAAGGGGGTCAGGATTTTCCATTTTGTGGTGAAAGCAAACAAATGTTTATGAAATAAGTGTTTTATGTGTTTATGAATTTTTCTCAGGGACAAAATACAGCCAGATAGTCACTTTCTCTTGACATAACATATTTTGCTTTTGTAGTAAAATTGCGTGAGGGGCAGTTTTAATGAAAGCCTTTTTTTTTAAAGGGGGGGGGATTGTATTCATTCTTTGGATCTGATTCACAAAGGTTTTTTTATGTGTTTAAATTGGCATGCAAAATGATGTAGTTAATTTTCTAGAGTCATGCAAATTGATTTATGGTGCATCTTTCCATGATGGCAACTACCCCCTCCAACATTTTAATCTCTGGTCAGACTTTGACTTTTATGAGCACTGAACATGACTGGCACGTGCTGTTTTCTTTGCAAAGCCAAGATAAAAATACTCTTGCATCTGTTGTTAGTTGTTCTATTATTTTTAGTTGATTAACCACAAAACACAGCCAGAAAATAAAAATATAGCCCAGTGTCTTTCAGTTCATACTCTGGAAATGCCTGGTGGGTTTACTGGTGCTCAGGAAGTTGGAGCTTTGTCCTTTGTTGAATGTTTTTGTAAAAAAAAAAAAAAAAAACCTGACCCAAAATAAAATGTATTTGGGGAAGAAAAAGTCTCGTCCACACAATGATTGTTTTTGTTTCAGACTGTTGCTCATCTACTAACGAGTGGCCACACATGAAGGACATTACACTGACATCGGAAGTGTCCCTCAGAAACAGCGTCATCAGTGGTGGCTTGATAAAGTACTTTGATGCTCTTTGAAAGTTGCTCCAGTTGGTACTAAATCTTTTCACCGGACTGATAACTGGCATTTTTTCTCTTTCTTGTTGAAAGTGATAGATCAAATCATTACCTTTTTAGATCTTGGCAATTTTAAAATATACAATTCTAACATTAAATTGGCCTGGCATTGTAATTTCAATGTCAGATACAATAGCACGTTGAAAAAGGCACTTGTTTGCCCTGAACATTTACGTTCCAATATGGAACATCACAGCACACCTGGTACAATCATAGTGACAAACTCAATGCTTTTCTGCTGAATGTCACACATCAAAAACCCCAAGTTGACTAAGCAACGGAGCATGCTAATCACTGCCATGATACATAAATCCAGCTGCTGTTCTGCTGACAGAGCTTTCCTGTTTTATAAACTGCAAATGAAAGAGTAGAAAAAGTATACTTTATTGCCCTCTTTCTCCAATTATCCCATCCTGAGCAAAGCTGACTGTAACTACGGTACCCATACTCGCAGAAGAGGGCTGCTGCAGTAACTGGGGAGCAGTCGGGGTTAAAGACCTTGCTCAGGGTCAGCAGAAGCGGTGACCCTCCTGTTCCTTACCTCAACATCTTGCCAGCCTGACTACTCAAAGCACCAATATGTGCAAAGGGTGAAGAAAAGCAATAGCCAACCACCAAAGCAATTCAACCACTAAATGTAAAAGACGATGAGAAAGGTGAGACATCCCCTCCTGTCTCCCAGTCCTATTTCTCTGGTGCCATTGTCACCAAACACATTTGGAAATGTGGGTGCCCTCAGTAGTCCATTTGTTTATATGAATACATATATTTACATTCATTTTTGAGTGTCCTAAAGTTGTTCCAACTATGTACATTTGTCCCTCATTGGTTTAGATGCAACAGCAGCAGAGCCTCAAAAGAAATCTAACAACTCAAACTTCTGAGTGTTCAGGAAGCAGTCAGTTCACGCTGCTTGACCTTCAGCCTAAAACACAACAAGGTGTTCTGCTCAGCCACCGGACCAACATGGCCTGATTAAGAAGTGAACCAGTTAATCCTGTGGTTACTTTCACTGAAATCCTGCTTCCTGGTACACACCTCAGTACTCGTGGTTTTTCAGCATCTCTCCACATTTTACCAAAGTACAAACAGATCTTCCTTGCTGACACATTTGTAAAAAGCTCCTGGTAATTACCTTAATAGTGTGTGGAGGCATTTTGGACAGATAACAGGCAGTTACGAAAAACAAACATTTATTGTACAGAGCAATAAAAGATAGGCTTTAACAGTTAACGTCGCAAAGGAAACTGAAACATGCAACAGGACAACACAAGCTCATTTGCTAAATACAGAGAGAGGTTTTTGAGACGAGTTTAAAAAAGAAGCTCGGCAGCAGGCCTGGTTGCAGCTAGTTCAATGGTTTGCTCATTTTTGGGGAGAAAGTGGAACGCTGCCATGGAGTCTTGGTGCAAGCAAAGCAAGCTGGTGGAGACCCTTGGAAGGCTGGGCCTACGACGGAAGGGGTGCTGAAAGCAGCTTGGACCAAACATGTCCAGACACCCACTTTTTATCTATCGTTGGTCAACATGTTTGCCTCATAGCAGTGAAAAAAGATCAATATGTTTGAACTAGCAAGACCAGTTGTGCGAACAGAGTAAACTATGCTAACTTTAATACAGCATACAGAGAAAAGTACACATCCGGGCTACATTCAACACAGAAAACACTGGCAAACATTGATAGGAAACCAAACGAAAATACTCCTAACAGCACATGATTCTGCTCAAGAAATGACAATCTGTCAAATGAAAATGGAGCAAAGCTTCTACAAACAAAAGGAATTCAGGACATTTTTGAATGTTGCTTGGGCAGTGCCAGCTCCAATGCCACAGCTCAGAAATCATGGCTATTGGCGTGTTGAAGAAAAGACGGGTGCAGGAGTGAAAGGTTGGTGAAATACTTTGAAGGAGTCAGAGCTAGTCTTCTTTTTAACTGAGCACAGTTCACCAGCTGAAGACAGAAACCAGTTGAAGTTGCTTTGCATCCAAAGCCGACTTAGGATTTCTTGCACAGTCACAAATGAAGCCAAACTATCTCCAGCAGATGATGACAATGCCTCATGCCTGTAAAATTTTCTGAAAATAACAAACCAAACAAGAGCCTCATTTGAACTTAAAACATGTACCTTAGCTTGGCGCAGCTCTTGTCAATAGATAGCATTAACTTATGCAGCCATCATACTGAGTTTAAAGCAACGTCAAAGAATGCATTTCAATTTTAGCAACAGAACCTTTTTCTCACTTTGAAGTCTAAAGTCTCAATGAAATTCTGTCAAACACAACATCACTGGAAAAACTTGACTATCAGGTGGCCAAAACTTAAAACCTGCTTCGTCACTTTGAGACAAAATCTTGCCAAAACACATCTGGTTTCCATCAGTCTAACTGTCCATTTTTACCAACTCTTTGGCAGATTAGGTTCAATTACTCTTCTGTGCTGTAGAAAACATCATTTACAGCCTTTTTGTGTGAAACTGCCACCTGTGTTTTTTTTTGTCTCTCTCTATGCAGAATTGACCCTGCAGTGCCACTGCTTAATTTTTACTATACAGAACAGTTTGTACTACAGGACACAAAGAGTGAAAAATGCTGCAGTGACAGCAGGGATATTTTGGCTTCCCTTGTGAACTGTATGATGGGAGGTTAATCCCTTTTCTGAAAACATCCATTGTCTGGTATCGTGACGACCTGACCAAGGCTGCTGCTGGCTGATAAGACACAAAGGCCTAAAGATGGTGTCATTCTTGCTCCCAACCAATCATTGTCTTCATAAGATTTGTACAGCTGTCAATTGGTGTGAATTTCACACATGCACTGTCTGCAAAAATTACACTGGGTGGCACAAAAAATAAACTGACACCGAGAGAAACCAGTGGTGGCAATCTGTTCATTGCTTCACCTTGACCCACAACTTTAGGCCCTTTCAAAAGAGGTTCCCTCCCCTGTATCCCAACAGAGCAGGGAGTTTCTCCCCTGTCTGTGTAGTGTAGCCCCACCCCCTCAATCAACTGAAGGAGCTTCCAATTGATATTTAAATGAGGACCCAGGACGCAGCAGGGGAAAAACCTGCAAGCCTCAGGACAACATTAAACATCGCTTCAAGCATGTTGGTTATTTTTTTGAAAAATGGACAGCGGGACTTTCGAGCATTTGTCACAAAATACAGCAAACAAGTCATTTCACTTGATTCAGTTTTCACTCATGGTGCCACATGATCAGGAACAATACTACTAAAAAAGGCACCAATTCCCATCAAGTGACACTTACTGGTTGAGAAAAAAAAGAAACGTGAGATGGAGTATCAATGTACAGTACCTCTTCAAAAATTTACAGTCAGTCAAGATACAGGTGGGACCCTCTTTTAGGACTCATTGCAGTGCAGGAAATCAAGCTGAATTTCTGCTCTCCACAACCACCATGTGCCCAACTCTGCTCCCATCGACGACATCAGACGACATGTGACCTTAGTGTGATTGATTTCCTGCCCTGCACCTCCGTGCTTCTCTTCTCATCTAGTCTTTCTTGTCCTCTTCTTTCTTCTCCTCCTCCTCAGTGGGGTAGGAGTGCCATGTGAGGCGCTCTTCATAGAAAGAAATCACCACCTGGGGACACTTGACATTGGCTTCCTTGGCTGGCACGAGATCAGCTTCATCTGAATTCTTCCTGTCAGGGTTGAATCAAAGAAGAAGATGAAGTGAGTCTCCACAGTTCCAAAGATGCATGCAACCTTACGTGAGTCTGAGTCACTGTCTCAGTGCCAACTTTGCAGCAAACTTTGAAATGTGTTTGTGTTTTTTTCAGTTACCTGTGATATATTGTGAGAATTTTTGCTGAATGGACCAATATTTTGTTGAAATGGAATACTTGCTGGTTATGAACCATTAATTGTTGTTTTGATCCACTTGGATTGAGCAGTTGATTTGACCTGACACAATGGAAGCTGACACAATGAAAGCTGAATGAAGGAGGGGCAAGAAAATGTGGATCCTATGAGCTGAAGCTTCTCCTAACAGAGCCCATCAAATAGGGCCACTCATTTGGTTTGACATTGTGCTTGGCTGTTTTGTAGCATGTTGCTGTGATCTCATCTGAGCAGCATACCTCTATTTCAACATTAGTCTTAACACAGGTGGTTAAGTTTGGTAATTTTTTGGGACTCAACACGAACCCATTCAGGAGCAGTTCAAACATGACAGGTTGCAGTAACACACTGTGCTATTCAATTCAACTCTTTCCCCTATTGTGTTCAAAGTATTTCCTTTATGTCGGATCCAGCCAATCAAACCTCTTCCGTTCAGAGCTTTTAGCCTTCAGTTATCTCTTGGGTGATATTGAGGACCCACCACTTCATGAGGAACATCAGCTCTCCACTTGAGTCTGTTGCTCCAATGATCCTCTCAGGCTGTAGTCCTCGGCCAAAACCTCGCGCTTTCTCACCCTGGAGACACAAACGAAAAATATGAACAAGACAGAAGATGAACAGGAAACTGTTTGACATAACTGTGTGTTCACTTTATAGTTGGACCAAATGATGTCACTTTGCTTTTTCATTCACCTCCTCTTTCTTCCTCTTGCTCACTCGCTCCTCCGACTCTCCAGAAGCGTCACTGCCTCCTTTCCTTTTGCTCTCTTTCTTCTTCTCCTCCTTCTCTCTGTATTTCTGCATGAACTCTGCAATCAAGTCAGGGCAGTCCAAATTCTCTTCGGGTTCCCATGTATTGTCCTCACTGGTGGGGCACAAATTTTACATCAATAAGTCTACACAGGAAATGCTTCCTCTTTCATACAGTTTCTTTTTTGTAACAAAGCTTTCAAATTAAATATCTTTAGAAACAATAAATTAAAAGAAACAGTCAGACATTGCATAACCCGCAAAAAAACAATAGATGCAATCACTGCTGTGAATATTTTTTGAATTGACAAAACAACAAATAAGTGTTGATAGGGATGTATCAGTACACACTGCATGTTGGATCTGATGGATTCAGAGTAAGTGCAGTGAAAAAACAAATCTGAGAAAAAAAACACAAGAAGGGCCCTCAGTAGAGTGCACACCTCTGCCATGTCACCCAAAAATAAAGAGGAAAATCTTACAGACAAACTATGTTCCATATTGAATATTCCAAAACAAAAATATGTCTGCTTTGATCCCTCCTTCAGAGTCAGTGTGCTATGTTATTTATTTCAGAGCAGGAGATGCAGGTACCACATCAGCTGTGCCTGGTGCCTTTTAGTGCAAGTGAACAAGGGATAATTGTGGACTTCCTGACTCTGTTCCTGAAAGAACAACGAAGAGACCAAAAAAACAGTTTGCTTGAGCAAAAATGTTTGCTTTATTTGTTGATGATGCTGTTAGAAAAAAGTAACCGGTGCATTCCCTTTTTTTCCTCCACGGTGCATTACAACAGATACATTTCCATAGAGCTGTTCAGATTGACCATGTTGGTCAAGGTATTTGTTCTGTCTGCATTGTCAGAACATGAAGGCTGAGCAGACATGATACATGTTACTCCATGAAAAAGAGATTGTTTCAGATCAAGAAAGTTCGTGGCGGCAGGGCTCCAGGCTGCTCAACAATGAGCACATTGCAACAACAAGCCTTTTCATTGGCTAATACTAAAATGAGAGATGAACAGCGGAGTTGACCCTTTAGCTATCCAACAACAGGAATTACTTTTTTCATCATATTGGATAATGGCTGAACAGGTTACTACCAAAACTCCATCACCTAATCCATGAACCACCCTTTAAATTTCATCCAGACACTGTCATAGTGTTTCTGAAAACTTTTTGGAGACACCCCACATACAATGGCAGAAACACAAATACAAAAAGTACTGCAGTTTTAGAAGTTTGTTGACTCTCCAATTCAAATGGAAAAACTACAACCCCACTGTGAGGTGAGCAAAGTGGTCTCAACCTCAACTTAAGAGGACAAGGGCATTAGCACTGAGGAATTATTCTCGTCTGTATTCACATCGTGATTTCATTTGATCCAGATGTTTTGCATACCGTTTGTACATTTAAATATTTTACTGTATCGTTATACGTACATATGCTATACGATGCTACAAAATAATTTACATGTCTTTTTATACACTTTTAAGCTTTATAGCATCATACTTCAAAAAATTGCCAAGCGATCAACCAAAACATATGTAAGTTGTTCATCTGCATTATTTGAGGGACCAAATCTGGTCAAGATTTTTTTTTCAGGTGAAAGTCTGAGCTCAAGTAAGAAGCTAGTTAAAATTGTTTTTCTATTCGGAATAACCTGAACTACCTCCACACAGTCTACAAGCACACTAACACAACTCTGACGCTAACAGAGGGAATCATTAGTGACCACACTCAGCGCAGGCAGAAAAGCAGAAAACCAATCGTCCAGTGGTGGATTACAATTTTTAAAGTGGTCTTAAAGATCACTTCAAGGTCTTTAAGAGAAATGGGTCAGTGTGTCTGTGCTTGGTTCAGACAGGAATGACCACTGTTAAGGCAGTGAGTGCTTCCTTAACACCTTGCAGCGAGATGATACGGTAGTTGTTCATCTTCATTTCACATTGGAAAAAAACTGTGCAGCAGGCATAACTGTACACAGGAAGGACTAGCTCTGTGTGTGTGTGTGTGTGTGTGTGTGTGTGTGTGTGTGTGTGTGTCACATTAACTTTGTTAAAAAAAAAAAAAAAAAAAGAAAAAAGGTTGTACCACAAACAAAACGACGACTCAAGTTTCCACTCACTCTGAGAAGCCCTTCCATTTCAGCAGGAACTCCACTTTGCCTTTCACCACTCTGCGTTCCAAAACCTTCTCCACCACATACTCCTCCTCCTCCTCCTCCTCTGCTGGTGTTGGCGCTGCTCCTGCTTCCACTGCTGGCGCTGCTGGTGCAGGTGCTGGTGCCGGCGCTGCAGGCGGCTCCTCCTCCTCTCCCTTCTTGACCTTTTTAACAGCTACGGTCGCCAGCTTGACGTCGACTGAGGGCCCCTCAAGAGGAACTGCAAGAAAACAGGAGGATCAGAGTCCCAATAAGAATGCTTAATTGTTTGTACTTGTTAGTATATAAATTTGTTTGATGGACCATCAATAAGGAGTGCAGCAGATACTAATTAGTCTATAGGTCACAAAGAGGGGTAGGTGATTGGTCACTACAAGGTGGCAGCGCCTTAGGAACCCTCAGCTCCTGACTAACTTTTAGGAAGGTGACCTGTGTGCTGATGGGAGCCCACTCGCAGCTGCTGCTGTTGAAGAGAAGGCACACAACACTCTGTTTTTACATCGCAATGTGATCACATACTAACCTGCTGCTGTGAAAAAAATGCTCAACACCAGTTCACAAAAAATGCCAGCACTGTTGAAAATATAACATTTTACAGTGAAGGGTTAGAGATAGAATGAACTGTTTCTTTTCTGCTCTTTTTCTCTGCCTATCCCTGAAATCAAACTCAACCTTTCCACATCATGTATCAATCCACAGTGTCATGAGCATAGATGACAAACTACAGTCATGCTATATATTTCAAACAAGGTTATAATAACATAAGCATTATTTTGTACACATGCTTGTAACTGACACAGGCAAACTCATTTATACGTGGTCTGCAACTATGATCAAAGTTGCCTTTTTTGGAGTATATCCGACCTCTGCAGCAGGTTCTCCAAACCACTTAATGAGGAAAAGTACATGATGGTGCCAATAAACAACTACTGTGGACTTTGAAAAAAAGCAAATAGTTACTTTCCAAACTAAGTGACACTGTCTGCAACAAGTACATGAATGGACTTTGGCGGTAAGACTTCGCCTCACTGAAATTATGATTTTTCCACCACGTGATGGTGGAAAAATCATGATTTCAAAGTGGTTACATAGAAACGCCATACTGAAGGCGACGGCTGTAGTATTATATGATCTGGTTTCTGGTGTGATATGCCTGTGTTGGGAGATGTTTTAGGCTTTCCGGACAGGATGATATACGCCCCCTCCCCCTATGCCTCCACGGACGGCAGCATGGCAACTTGCGACCCATCAACGGAGCGCACAATGCGGCACCACCAAAAGAACACATGGATGCAAAAGAAAGAGAACTTGAAACGTCAAAACGTCCGTGAGGGGATGTCAGATACAGACAATGTGTCCAAGTTTGCTGTCAAAATCCAACAAAGGCAGAACACGCCACGTTATTCTCTGCTGCGCGGGTAGAGCCAGACACGAATGTCCTACAACAAGCTCCCATCGGTTTCTGCCCATCCGCTTCGGACGTAATAAATTACAGTTTACATCAACGAGACCACAAAGAAACCGATGGAGAGTCCCTACAACTAGTGCAAACATGGCTGCAACATGGCTGCAACATGGCTGGCGTGCTTTGCCTAGCCAGGCTAGTTGGCAGAAGCCTTACCTTTTAATAGAGAGCTTGGGAGCGCTGAGAGGGGCTAGCTGCAGGCCCGCGTGGTGTGGAGCTCTGGCAGTCTGCTAGAAAGACAAGCGCCGTGGGCAGCAGAACCAGGTACACCTGGGGCCTGACAATAAGCTACAGACAAACGCTCCACCTGGAAATGCCTCACTATGGTTCAGCCGCGTCGCTAGCAACCCATAACCGAGCCGTTCTGCCCGCCAACAGCTCGACCGGACGTGACGCCAAAAGTGAGTGCAGCATGGACGCAAGTAATTGTGGGAGTTGTGGTACTGGCCACACATGCGACATACCAGAGATTTCTTTGATTATATTTCATTTTTGTATCCGAATCAAATCATTGTGTAGGATTATATATCAGAAGCACCTCTTAAATACAGCCTAATCTTCTTTCGCTTACATCACATATTCAAAAAGGTGCTTCATTGCTTTTTTAAAAACTGAAAAAGCTTGACACATGGCTGTCTTCGTGGAATCTACAGCTTGATTCCTGCTGTCAAACTGAGTAGAACAGTTATACAACTGTTGATTGTCAAATTATCAAACGTAAAAACAACAAGTCATTCAAACTGGCATGGAATAAGTCTTGTGTGACCATGGCCTTCCCAAGAATTTCTTGGCAAATGACATCATTTTTTGTGTAAATTTTACAAGGTATAACATCTAGCAGAGGTGAAAATTGTTTCGGATTGTTTTGAATTAGGATACATTTTAATAGAGGTTCTGGAAGTAAAGACTTACATTTTTATGCACAGGGAAATTATCTGAACCAAAGATAATTAATTGTTCTAGCTGATATGAAATTTTCCAACGCCCTCTGACTTGACCCGACCCAACCACAGACAGTCTTTGGATCGCACCACTCGTTTATATCGACACCACTCTTAGTCATGTTGTGTAATAGATGTTTGCCGGGGATCCTGCATTCTTCAGTTTTGTGCTCAGTACATTATGGGGCCAGAGGTCATGTGCGGTCCCGCCAGTTATACAGAAAAGAACCTTATGAGCTCGTGAACTGGCTTAACTAACACAAGAGACAACGCAACTGTGGATCACAGACATAACCCCAGTGATGATGTGTCTCAACCCAGGTTCTGATCTAATGCCAGCAGTGGTGATCTTGATCTGCACAGGATTTTAGCTCAACAGCACTCTGTGTCATGTGCTACATACGACAAAGGGCAATACATTGGCCACAATCATGTACTAATTAATGGAATAATTATCACAAATAAATTTCGATGTCATCATTACCAATGCGTGTGTGTGGAAAAAAGGGTTCACAAAATCAATCTGCAAATCCAAAAATATTCTATTTATTCAAACAAGCATACATTTTTTAGTGTTAAAAATTTAAAATTCACAACAAATGAGCAAAAATGACTTTCACCAGAAAGTTCCTTGTCAGAAAAATACAGCTTTTTTAAACGATTGATCCAAATGCGTCACTTTTTCAGTGTAGTCTTGTGAAACCAAAAAATACCATAATTTACTTTGTTGCTGAAAGTAAATGATACCAGCATAGCCAGCAAAAGTGTACCATCTTTGCTTTGCAATACAAAGGCTGGATTGTGGTTTCATTAAGGTCATGAGTCGGCTGCTGTTGACATCTCTTTATGTTGCTTCAGCTACAGCTGAAGCTGTTTATGGCCAATCAGGCTGTTACTTCTATCTCAGCAGTTAGTTTGCTTGAATCACTACAACTGTTGACTGTTTGAAGGAGGGTGCTTCAGACACAACATTATTTAATATTAGGAAAAGTAGAAATGATAAACCTCTGGCCAAACAGTCAACGACCAAAAGACAAAACAAAAACATTTAGCTGAAAAAAAGCAAGATTACGGTAAATACATTCAATACTTGTCAACAGTTTAACTGGTTCAACAGGCATGACAGCAAGAAACAGCTTCTTGCTTTGAAATGACTTAAATTATATCCATGAGTGTTGTAATACATAAGAAATCTGAATCTGGACTCTAAATTTGCTCTTCAATTTTCTCTTCTCAGAAGTTCAAAGATTTCTTTTGAGCTTTTGATTAACTCCCTTAAGAACAATTCAAAGATAAAGGGTTCAAAAGATCAAGTTCAAAGTTCCCAAAGAAGACCAATAAATTTAACATCATTGTGTTTAATCAAGTGCATTTCAATTTCAACAACTTTGTAACCCAAAAACTAGACTAATACCCTAAACAACGATGTTGCTAACATAGGAACTTGCCAGTATTGGGATATAACTGTCTTCTGTCGTTGCTGATCTGAGCAAGCAGCTTATCCGCAGCCTTGTTATAAGACTTTGAGGAAATTGTTGGTGAGTTACTGAGACATCGCTCCTCCTTCCAACAGAACGCAGAAGTGGCCAGTGCTGCTCACACTGGGTTCTCGCCAACTGCTGCTCAGAAGGTACCTGGGAACTAATTGCAGTCTGACAGGCCGACAAAAGAAAGCCTGGACACTCTTGCTCAGTGCTTGGTTAGTGAATACATTTTCTCTGCATGATCAGGGGCCTCAGTTCTTAATGCTGTGTACCTATGTGAACAACAGCTGAAGCAGAAATACTTCTTCCATCGACAGGCGCTGCTCCACTGACCTGGAGTTTATCACGGTCAGAGGCAGGGCTGTTCACCTTCCCAGTGAGTTTACTGTTGTCTTGGTAACATACCACCGGATGCTAACGCTAGCTCGGCACTTAGCCACCTCAATAACGCGCTCAGTCAGCAACAGAATAAACACCGAAGCAGTGCATGTGATTGCGAGAGATTTTAACCATGCTGAACTGAATGTAGTTCTCCCAAAATTTCACCAGCACATTAAATGTGCAACCAGGGGAACCAGGACTCTGAACAAAGCCTAATTGAACATTATTGCTGCAACAACAGCAGACAGGTGTGGCAGGGACGCCAGCACCTGACTAACTACGGATCCAGCAACATCACTGTGATCTCTGGGGAGGCCTCACTGGTGGAGGATCTTGACCACTTCTTTGCCTGCTTCAAGGTTGAACCACTAGCGGGGCCCACACTGTAGTCTACACCCCTCGACAAATAGACTTTCCGTGTGGAGACACAAGAAGTGAGGAGAGTCCTGAGGGCAGTGAACCCCCGCAAAGCTGCTGGACCCAAAAAGGTGACGGGAAGGGTGTTGAGGGGCTGCGCAGACCAGCTGGTGGGGATCTTCACCACTATCTTCAACCAGTCCCTCTCCCAGTGCTCCATCCCACCATTCCTGAAGTCCTCCACCATTGTCACTCTGCCTAAACAGACCGATATCACCAACCTCAATGACTACCGGCTAAGAGCACTGACGCCCATTGTCATGAGGTGCTTTGAGAAACTTGTCACATCACCTCACATCTGCCCCCACACCAGTTTGCCTACAGGGCCGACTGGTCCACGGAAGGCAGCATCATCACCACCCTTCACACCACGCAGACCCATGTGGAGCAGCAAGGGGAGGTATGCGAGGCTGCTCTCCCTGGACTTCAGCTTGGCCTTTAACACCATCATCCTGAGCCGGCTGGTGAGCAAACTGGGGGACCTGGGTCTCCCTGAGAGCACCTGCAGTTGGATTATGGATTTCTTGACAGACCGCTCCCAGAGAGTGAGAGTAGGACACCACCTGTCCTCTCCACTAAGGACCAGCACTGGCTCTCAACAGGGCTGTGTGCTGAACCCCCTGCTCTCGTCTTTCTACACCCATGACTGCACCCCGACCCACCCAAGAAACACCAACATTAAGTTCGCGGATGACACCACGGTGGTGGGGCTCATCTCAAGGAGGGGATGAGACCCCTCCTAAGATCCCACATCAGCGAGGGTCTGGTGTGGACTAACTGTGCAGCGATACTGAAGAAGGCACAGCACAGACAGTATTTCCTGAGGATTCTCACGAAGAACAACCTGAGACCTTCCACCGCTGCTCTGTGGAATCGGTGCTGAGCTGTGGCATCTCGCTGTGGTTCTGGAGTTGCACTGCAGCAGAGAGGAAGCAGCTCCAACGGGTCATTCACACTGCCCAGGGACTGACTGGCTGCCCTCTCCCTTCCCTGGAGGAGATTTACTCCACCTGCTGCCTCAGGAGAGCCCACAGCATCATCAGGGACTCCTCACACCCTGGTCACCCTCTTTTCCAACTGTTAAGCTCTGGAAGGCGGTTCAGGGTGATGAGGACCAAAACCAACACTGAAAAAAGCTTCTTTCCGAGAGCTGTTGTTGCCCTGAACGCCTCACATACATGATAACAACTGTTACCATCAACAATCACATGAACAGACAATACATTCTGTGCATTTATACAATACGGAATAAATGCAATACCTTAACTATAGTGTGCATA
>JASSRZ010009306.1:10104-20683 GCA_032164315.1 Malacoctenus gilli | reverse complement strand
GAAGTTAGAGGAGAAAAAGCCAAGAAAGCTCTCACCTTCAAGTATCTTAATCTCTCGCATCTCGCTCGACACGCCGCCACTTGTCTCGCCGCCACCTTTCTCGCCGTTGCAAACCCACCAAGGTCACCGCGGATCTGCGGAAGAAGCGAAAGGTCGAGAGAGACAATGGTGTCACATATGGCGCCAACTTAAAAACAGCTCCTTCATGCTGGTTTTTCTCGTCTTTAATCCCTCCGGACTACTCTGGATCGGACAAACGACGGAGCACCTGAGGATGATCGACAGATCTGCGACCAGAGGAGCGCCGGAGACGCCGAGGAACATTTTGGTTTATTCAGCGAGTGACTTCGAGCTCTCAGAAAAAAAAAACACCGAACCAAACAAACGAGTCCTAATTAAATCGTCCTCTGCCTTGTTTCGCGGCTTGTTTGCTGTGTGAGGCGATTTGTCAGGGAAAAAGCAGGGAACCAGATAAGAAGCAGGTTCCGCTCTGCAAGGCGATGCGAGCCAAAGTCCCCGGGGGCCCGAACGTTGCATCAGTGAACTATTTGTTCTGAACTCCGCTGAGTTGTCCGCTCAGGCAACACCATCATTTGTCTCTGTCATCAGGTGATACCATTACCCCCCCCCCCCCTCCCCCTCCTTCCTTCCCCTGATAGCGTGAGGTGGGGAAGGAGGGGGGGGGGCTCAAGTGGAAACTAGAGGAGAAATTAGAAGTGGCTGTTGTTACTAGTATTAGGTGCGAGTTCTCAGGGGGATTAGTCCCCCCCTCCCCCCCCTCCTCCCCGTTAGTGTGGAGCCGACTCGATTCAGTGGTTTTCTTCGATAACGAGAAAAAAACGCTCGTTAGGAGCAGGTAAACGCCTCCTCTCGGCAATTACGAGGCGCTGACCGCACAATGAGGTCCCGCGGTCGGAGGCCGTCGCTGCGAGTCGGGAGAGACGATCGTGCAATTCTGAGACGACATTAAGTTCCCCGCGAAACTCTATTCGGTCTCTCTTTTCTCCTAAATATTCAACTCAAGCACTCTTTTCCTCCTCGCTGCTTGTTAACCAGCGAGGCTCCGCACTTTGGGACTGAACCACACAAACACAGAGGCCCAAACAGCGGCGAGAAGAAAGCACACAGCAAGTTGTATAAAGCTTTTAAACTGAGGAGGTAACGTACCGGAGGAAAAGTGGCAATCTCTGAGTAGGTTCGGGAAAAAAAACAAGGTATTTTGGCTGGAAATAAGATGGAAAAACATCTGCCTGGGAACTTTCCAACTGGAGAGACATGAACGTTTTCTGAATCATTCCTTAAAACCAACGACTAGGACTCGCACTTAACCCTCAGCTGAGTTAAAGCCAACACGGTTTAAACTGAGCTTCCTCTTCTCGACAAGATTTATAAACCTCGGAAGGTTTGGCGTCCCTTCTATTCATACTGATTTGTTCTTACTCAGCTTTGGTTTTGTCCCGGTTTCAGTGCGTTTCCATCATCTGCGACCAAACACCCTCTAGAGGACCTGCTCAGTTGTGGCTACAAGCGGGCCGAGTCGGGCTGAGATGTCGCCACACTGGCTGCTGCTACGCCATAGAATGATGTCATCGGGCGCGGCGGCAACAATGACACCTTCACATAATCAAACCTGCTATTTCAAAAAGGGCGACTGAAATGGCCGTGCATTTTTGTTAGCTCTGGTAATTGAATGAATGAATGAATGAATGAATTGGTTTATTGTCATTGGACCAGTGCACTGGAACAACGATATTGCTTTGTTAACGGCACTAAAATTCAGGATAGAAAGAATGGCTGGCAGATGTTTTCATTTGTTTTCATGGTGCAGGTACACAGAGTGGCGAGTCCTCCATTGTTCAGGTGAGTGTGTGTGTCGCATAGGACGGCTGCGTTGGCACGGCAACTCCAAGCACGCTGAGGCGGGATGCAACACTTTACTGTTTGAAACTGCGCAGAAGAAGCACAGCAACACATTTTTGGCTTGAAAGCTGAAAAAAGAAGATATTTTCTGTGGCGACGTCAAGACAGTTTCCTTGACAGCAGGAAGCAGTTTTACAGGACAAAAAGCCAAGATTCCCCCCCCCCCAGAGCCGCTCGCCACGCAGGAAACAGGGAAAGGGCGTGGCCGTAGCTGACATCACTCACCGACGCCTCGCTTATTTATATCGCGGATATTTATACACGCGATGTGGCCGCGGGACACAACTTAGCGACCGCGATAAGGCTCCTCTGTCTTCTCGAAAATCAGCTTAGAGTGCATCCACACAGATCCACAGCCTCACTCTGGCCTCAGTCAAATTTAAGAAAAGGCAGCACGAGGGAGAGGGGGGGGGGAACTGAAGGAGGAGGTGGGGAGGTGGGGGTTATTTCTTTTTGAATGCTAGAGACTGGGCCACCACATCGACTTATGCCCGCGGGGGGCAACACCCCCCTCCCCGCTCCGCCTCAATCGAAGTGGATTCGAACATTTCTCGTGGCTGCTTTTTAATTCAGCGCGGCCGCGCCGAGCGCCGAGATTAATAGCAGCTACTCAGCCGGGAGACGCGGTCAATGAAGGCAGTGGCCAAACGGAACCCGATAAAAGAAAAAAAAGGGACTGAGCCAGGAGGCGGCACCACCCTGGAGAAGACCACCGCCAACTTTTTCATTACGGTCCGTCCGAGCACTCCGAATACACAAGATTTTGTCCTCGTGTGAGAGAAGCAGAGAGGATTTGAGTCAGTGTCAGTAGTTTTACGTCACTAGAAAGTCTGCATTTATTCTTCTGTCACTCCTGAAGCTGCAACTGTGGACTGTTTATTTGTCAACATGTAAACAGAAGCAGTTTTGGTCTCCTAAAATCCCTCCAAAATCCCCCGGACCCCCGTCTTTGATCTCCGATGCACCAAAACTTCACAGTGAAGCCAAACACTCAATTTCACCAACATACAAACAGAAGAAGTTCCCCTGCTTCCCATTTTATTTTGAAAAGTTCAACTCTAACGTCCACAATCTCGCCTCCGTCCAGTCCTGGGATCTAATGAGTCCCCCGAGGGGGTCACAGACCCAAGGTGGCCAACCACTGACCTTAACAGATAGACTACTGCTGCCTGTTTGGCACCAGACACCACGGCGGACCCTCAGAGGACTGGGGAGGTGGTCATAATGATGTGGCAGCTCTGCGAATTCTGCGTTTAATCCGAAGATTTGGCATCAAAAAGTCTCAGAGTGTGTGTGTGTGTGTGTGTGTGTGTGTGTGTGTGTGTGTGTGTGTGTGTGTGTGTGTGGAAGTAGAGACGGAAAGACTAGAGCAGGTGAGGCGCGCTGAAAGTGAGACAGCGAGAGAGAGAGAGAGACTCGGCGCGTTTTGATCGATTGGGCACAAAGTGTGCGCGCACATGCGTGTGTGTGTGTTTCCCGCCCCCCCTGGGAAATGAAATACATGAATAAAAACTGAAGATAACAAGATAACCCGGACTTCAGAGCCCAGAGAGATCCCACCAGTCACTGCATGTGATGAAGCCCACCCAGGGGACGCGCTCATGACTTCAGGGTGTCATGCGAACCCCACTCGGCTGTATATCCGCCCCTGTTCCCCCTGCGCGCATGATCTCTCTCTCTCTCTCCCCCCCTCCCTCCCCGATATCCCCAAAAGCGGAGCGCGTCTCGCGGAGACACACAGACTGCACGTGTAATCCTCTAATCTCCTTATCGGCACCATCGCACGAAGCATAAAGGCAGAAGTGTGGACGGGCTTTATTAAGACCCCCTCCGCAAGGTCACGCGGGCTCCCCCCGCCCCCCCCCCCCTTCATTCCTCCAGATGAATGTAAACAAACGCGTTCGCCGGTGGCGTGACTTGCGTCTCTTTACGCGTCATGTGGTCGACATCCAGCGTGTGCTCCGCCGCCGCCGCCGCCGCGCGCTCCGCGGCAGCTCCCGCTGCAATACTGACCTCCAGTGTGAGCGCGGAAGGACGGAGCGGAGCGCGACTTCAGAGGCGTCGGCGCTCGGAGAGCCGTTTGACCTCCGGCTGGACACTGCGCACTATTGGGGGAAAAAAAGGGAAGAAAAACTCGCCCTTTTGAATAATAAAAAGGACCTTCAGATGTCAGTTTAGAGCGCAGCGGGGGGGGGGGGGTCGGTCAGAGCCGCGGTCCGAGGGGCCAATTTGCGCTGACAAATGGCACGAAAGGAGCGCTGAAGACGCAGCAGATCTTATCGTCCTTTCCCAAATATATCATCAGTTGTTCAAAGAGCGAGAGGGAGGGAGGGGGAGGGGGGGAGAGATAAGGGGGGAGGAGGGGGGGGGGAGAGAAAAAGTGTTTTATTTATTTTTATTCGCTTGCTCCGTCTTGTCCTCCAATAATCGCCGGCATCTCTCTCCTCCGGGGCGGAGCGGGTCCCTGCGAGTTCCCTCTAATTAAAAGACACGTGGTTGCTACAAACCTCTCTCAGGACGCGGCGGGGAGGCGGGGGGAGGGAGGAGGAGGAGGAGGAGGAGGAGGAGAGATGCGGGCGCAGTCGGGATGGGAGAGGACGCGGTGAGGAGGGAGCCCGCTCTCTAACCGTGGAAATCCTGCGCGTCTGTCTGGGAATAAGGACTTTAAAGACTTGGTCTGCGCGTTCCGAGACCCCCCCGCCTTTTTTTCCGCCGCTTTCTCTCTCTCTCGCTCTTTTTTTTTTCATTCCTCTTCCCTCTGAAGGAGACTTGCGTGCAGGATGTGGACGACTGCAGGTGGAGAGAGGAGAAAAATGCCATCCGACGTCGATTTCTGTAGTGAGACGCGCGCTCAAGTCTTGCCGGATTATTTTTCCGTTTCATTCCCGCAGATTTTTTCTAATGATTTAAAAAAATAAAAGGAGGGGGGGGGAGAAAAAGTATCCGCGGGACTTCAGGATGGATTTCTTGAATTTCTCCAGCCTGGAGGACGGGACGGAGGCGGAGAATAGCTCCTCCAATTCCACGTCGGGGAGCCAGTACGGCCAGCTCGCCATCTGGGGTCTGGCCGGACTTGTCAGCTTCCTCATTTTGTTTACAATCGTCGGCAACGTGCTGGTGGTCATCGCGGTGTTAACCAGCCGGGCGCTGAAGCCCCCCCAGAACCTGTTCCTGGTGTCGCTGGCCAGCGCCGACATCCTGGTGGCCACGCTGGTCATGCCCTTCTCGCTGGCCAACGAGCTCATGGGCTACTGGTTCTTCGGGAAGATCTGGTGCGACATCTACCTGGCGCTGGACGTCCTCTTCTGCACCTCCTCCATCGTGCACCTGTGCGCCATCAGCTTGGACCGCTACTGGTCGGTGACGCAGGCGGTCGAGTACAACTTGAAGCGCACGCCCAAGAGGGTGAAGGGCATGATCGTGGTGGTCTGGCTGATCTCGGCGGTCATCTCCTTCCCGCCGCTGATCTCCATGGACAAGAGCCGGAGCGACGTCAGCCCCCAGTGCATCCTGAACGACGAGACCTGGTACATCCTCTACTCCAGCATCGGGTCCTTCTTCGCGCCCTGCGTCATCATGATCCTGGTCTACATCCGGATCTACCAGGTGGCCAAGACCCGCACCAGGACCATGTCGGAGAAGAAGCGGGACGTGGACTCGCCGCTGGAGAACGGGATGGACCGGGCCGAGCCCGGCGCGGGCGGGTCCCTGAAGTCCAGCCGGGGGGGCAGCATGAAGGACCCGGAGCGCGAGAACGGGCACTGCCAGGAGCAGGCGGCGGGGAGGTCGGCGCTGCCCAACCAGCCCAAGCATCCGTCGACCGACCACGACGACGACTACGACGACAGCAGCTCGTCCGACGAGAAGCCCAAGAAGTGTCCCGGCGCCTCCAGGAACCACCACGACGACAGGCGGGACAGGAAGTCCAGCCGCAAGAGCAGCTCCGCCTCCAAGTACTCCAGCAGGAAGTCGCGCGCCAGCTCCAAGTCCATCGAGCTCTTCTCGTCCCGCCGCAAGCGCCGGAGCACCGTCAACCGCAAGAAAGTGTCCGCCGCCCGCGAGAAGCGCTTCACCTTCGTGCTGGCCGTGGTCATGGGCGTGTTCGTGGTGTGCTGGTTCCCCTTCTTCTTCTCCTACAGCTTGTACGGCATCTGCCGCGACCCCTGCAAGATCCCCGAGACGCTCTTCAAGTTCTTCTTCTGGATCGGCTACTGCAACAGCTCGCTGAACCCCGTCATCTACACCATCTTCAACCAGGACTTCCGCCGAGCCTTCCAGAAGATCCTGTGCAAGTCCTGGAAACGCTCTTTCTGAGGAGGGGGGAGGGAGGGGGGGGGGGTTCCCGGTTTTCGCGGTCGACCTTTTTTTTTTTTTTGTTCGGATCCGAGGCGTTCGACGAAGTGCCGCCCGTCGCCGCCTTCACGTTCAGGGATTGTGAGGGGGGGGGAAACGGGAATCGTGGCGGAGGAGGTCGTCGCTTGACGCGCTTGGGTGGCTCGGATCGAGGCGGGCTCGGAGTCATTTACCCGCCTCGTTGACTTCTCCTCCTCCTCCTCCTCCTCTCTGCGATTTAACAAAAAGGAAACTCGTCATGGTCGCCGCGACGCATGCCCGCCACACTCCAACGAAACCCCACCGGGCGGTCCAGAAAAAAAAGGGGTTTACAAAAGACGCTCGATCTACAATGTTGACCTCATCCACTGAGTCCAAGGCCTTGACAATCTCCACGCAACCCCCTCGTTGGCTGGATAAAGAGAATCCTTCCTTTATGGCTGATTTTTGTCTTCGACCGTTCTCTTCTTTTTACCTTTCTACGACGTCACACTCGCAACACGAGGACCAATGGGACGAAGGGGCTCCTTTTGCTTACTGTTAAAGTAGCAAAACTTTCGGAAAAAAACACACAACGAGAACAACCGTACACTCATCCTGTGTTGTCGTATCTCCTCTGAGTAGCGTGTGTGTGTGTGTGTGAGACATGAAAGTTGGAGGTGAACTTGGACGCCATGTACAGTAAGAGCCGCATCACAGGCGGCTTCCTTTGCCGGGCGCGTGTTTTGCGCCTGCTCTCGCTCTCCCCCTCTGTGAAAGTAGATGGAGGACGAGAACACCGCCGCGGCAGATGGGCACCTACTGAGGCATTTCACTCCGTGTGTGTGTGTGTGTGTGTGTGTGTGTGTGTGTAGGAGAAGGAGGAAACGACTGCGCAACGTGGATCTATGTTGTGATTGAGTAAGCTGAAGCGTTTACTGCATCTTATCCCACCGACTGTCAGTGATAGTGCGCGTGCGCGTGTGTGTGTGTGTGCGTGCGTGTGTGTGTGTGTGTGTGTGTAAGCCTGCTTAGTCAAATGGCCCGATTCTCTCTGGCCAAGTCTGTCTTTCGCCTCCTCATGCGTTTTTCGTTTTTTTTCCCTTCACTCTCCCGTAAACAAAGACCCGAACACCTTACTGCTCCGTCTTAACGTTTGCTGCTTGCACATTGAAAAAAAAAGAAGATGTAAACATGATTATTATTGTCATATACACAAAGATATATATAGATGATTTATACTGCCAGATTTTTTTCATCTCTGCCGTTCGAGCATCGACAGCCAGAAGGGCTCGTGCTTCTTTGTTCCCTGTGTAAATAACTTCAAGTATTAAGAGTATTATCAGTGTGGTGCCTCATAATCACACGTGTACCAAAAGAGTTGTTTTGCGTTCGTATGATGACCAACACGCTGATGGACTTTGATGTGACACCGCCCCCCTCTGTCTTTTTTCTAAAAGGAACAAGTGTTTACTTCTCCGCTTCGAGCACATTTGAAACCAACAAATAAAGACGTCACCGAGTGCGAAGCTGCGTCGCCCGTTGCTGCCGGCCGCGTTCTGCTGTGTCACGATTGTTTGTTTACGACACCCGCTGCTCTGACTCACAACATACGATGGGTGATGGTTTTGTTGTTTTGTTCCCAGGTTGAAGCCGTTTGGAGGCCGTTTGGAGCGGTCGGGGGTGTTGTTCAGGCTTGAGCGCAGGGGTGCGAAACGCGAGGCTCGGGGGCCAGAAAGGGGCCCCTCAGGAGAGCACAATGCGGCCAATGAGATGATACTATAAATTGTTTTGTTTTTTTTTTACTAAAAGGAGGATTTCTTCAAAACTTTAACTAACTGCTGTTTCTATTTCGTTCATTGGAGGACAAAATGTGCCGAATGCGACGCAACAGTGAAACGCCACTACTGACCAGCAGGGGGCAGCAATGTTCCAGAACAAGTTAGAAACAAGAGGTTAAAAAAAACCCCTGCAGTTAATTAAGACATTTCCGCCAAATTAGTGTTGGCGCAGTAAAAAATGAAGAAGTTTACAAGTTAAAGGTATTTTTGTTGAGGGTCCTGCTTACTGAAGTGAAATTGGACAGTTTGAGACGCCAGAACCCAAACGAGTTCACACAAACGCGGACGCCTTTTAGAGCTTCTGCAAAAGTGCTTTGCGTGTTTTTTTAATCATATTTGCATTTTTATCCAAATAAGCCTGAAACGCTGCTTCATAAAAGGCTGCAGCTGAAGTGGATAAATCCATTAAGAATCCCGTAATTAAAAGTACTCTGAGAGCGCAAACCTCTGCTTCCTGCTTCAACCGCTTAACGCTCTTAAAGGGCCGCACACTCTTTTAAGGCGCCACAGGAAAAATGTGTGTTTTTCATCATTTTGGCTCATCGGATCCCCCCCAAAATTGAATCGCTTTTTCCTCGTGTCGCCCTTCACTCGTCCTGTGAATTTAATCAAAATGTGTTGAGAACTTTTGGAGTTATTCTGCTAATAAAGAGGCGGAGGTACAAGATTAAACAAGTTTTTAGATCCCAAATTAAGTGCAAGAAAGGAATAAACACATGAAGGGAGGGGGGTGTTTTATTAGCATTGCAATGCTTATTTTAATTCTTAAATAACTGGCAATTCTCGCCTGTATTTCACAGCTCATAAAAGCAGACAAAACTCATCACCTTTGCTTGTATCTGGAGAAAAACTTCCGTCTCAGAGTTCGCAGCCACAGCGAGAGCCAAGACGCGGAGTCGGAGGTAAACGGCGACGCCTCAGCTCCTCGTTCGCCACGACAGCCGGGGAACGAAAAGCGCCGAAAGCGAAAACGTGAGCGAGCTCCTCGCGAGTCCGCGAGACTCCAGACATCCACGCGAGGTGCTTCCTCTGCTCTCGCGACGCAAACGAAACGGCACATCAAATGCGGCCAATTTGAGCTGTGTGATAAGAGGGAGAGAAAAAAAAGAAAGAAACAACCCCCTCCTCCTCCTCCAGTCTGTATTATTACACATGTCACTTCGCTGTAGGTGCCGCGAATCTGCGCCTGCAGTCTGCTTCTCATTAAAATCAGGCCACCACTTGGTCGGAAAATTTACATATCAGCTTCTTAAGATGTTTATGGCTGATTTTTATGCAGCAGTCCGTGCAATTACCGTCTTTGCTCTCGACTCTGTTCTTTCACGCATTTGAATTTTTCTGTTTTTTTTTCTCCGCGCTTCCCACCAGCTGATTAAATTTCGGCTGCCCTTCATGGAAATTGTTTTTTGTGGGTCGGATCGTCTCTGATCAATTCGGCTTCGTAAACAACCGGCGATGAAAGTCACCAAAGCAGGTCAGCGTTGCGAGGCTCACCTCGTTACGTAAAGCGATTCAAGCAGGAAATATTTACTCCGGGGAGGGAAAGAAAAAAAAAAAAAAGAGTCTTTCGGAGACATCTGAAGCGTTTCTCAGGCCGCTCGAAGGTCTCGCGGCATTGAAACGGGCGGGTAGAGGCACTTAAAGGCAACGTTAACCCACTTGGGTTGTGTCCAACGACGTCCCCGAGTTTCACACCCGGATAAACAGCCAGATCGGGGGGGTTTTTTTGGACTTTTTAAGGTTGTAACGGAGGAAATATATTGACTGGCTCAACAAAAAAGCGTGAGAAGAAGCGCGTCCACGTTTTGAAAGGGGGAGACGAGGACGAGGAAGGACACAAACGCGGGCCGTTGTTGGTGCTGGCGTCTCCTGCCTCGGTGCGCCTGCTGTCGGGCTCGGTGGGACCATCTGCTCTGTCCGTAGTACAGCCGTGACTTTACTGCCTGATCAGGATGTCACTGAACCAGCAGCGACCGCCTCCATTTGTCAGCGGACACCAGGAAGAAGCGTCACGGTCAGAGGAGGCAGGTCCGTGCGACGTCCTCCGGTTCAATCGAAGGTGGCGCCGCGAATTGAGAAAAAAACTTGACCTCATATTGAGAGATTATGATTAAAAAAACACTCAACTATCAGAATCCTTCTTCAGTTAAACAACATAAATAGACACGATTTATTATAAGCTCTTTAAAAGATCACAATGCTTAATTTGCTTGATAAAAACTTCTCTTTACACCTTAAATACTTAATTTTTATACTTTTGGTAAATTCTTTTGCAAATATTCATACAACTAAGCATTTTAGTCGTGTATATACATATGTATTTGTATATAAGTACTGCAAAGTTCAAGTAAATTACATAATATCATAAAAAAATACCTTTGAATACTCATTTAGCCACATATGCAAGTAGCTGTGTCCTATTTCTTCTACTATCAGGTTGCTCCATCACCTATCTGATGCTACTGCTGCCACCTGCTGTTCACTCCTGGTATCTATTGAGCTCCTTT
>JASSRZ010009306.1:0-10004 GCA_032164315.1 Malacoctenus gilli | reverse complement strand
AAAAACACCCCAAAATGGATATTTGTACTTGCATTTGTGTGTCTCCCTGAAACCACCTCAGTTGCAGGTGCGTTTATAGGACAACCTCCACCTGTGTCCTCCTGACAGGTGCTACAACAGATCTGTAGCAACTGTAGAAACAACTCTTTGCGAGCAAAGCCTAAACGCGCAGTCGTCCATTTTTTTGCTCGGAGGAAACAGCTGTTCCCCAGCGACCCCGCTCTCCACTCAGAGGTCGGCGGCGGGGTGACAGTTTACCGGGAGGCCGGGATCGTTTCCACTGACCGAGACGAGGGAGAGAAAAAAAAACGCTCCCCGTCTCTCGCTGGTGCTTATTTATTTATCCGCTGAAAGCCGACGAGCGCCGCCCGCGTGACCCGGCAGAATGGAGTCTGTCGTCGCCGCCCCGCCCTCCGTAAAGTGCCTGCTGTGTCAGCGGGTCACATCCCGGCAGGGGCTTGCCGGGCGGCGCTCTGAAGCTGGGACCACCGGGACGGACGCGCAAACAGAGACACACTTAGCTCTGTGTAAGACAAACATCATAGGTTTCACCAACAAATATTTAAATGTTTACTTTCACGTGGTTCCCTTTTTGTAGATCAAACACACTTTCAAGTGCAGCCAAGAACCTTTCGCACTGTGACAGAAGCGTCACTGCAAACAAGTTTTTACTCGATAAAAGTGGAGATGAAGGAAATTTTATGGCTCGGTAGCCAAATATGATCGTTGCCAACAGGAATCAACATCTTGGTAAAGTTTAAGTGGATCCTACACGTTGCTTACTCCGTTTAAGGGTCGGAGGTGGTGCCGGAGTCGACCTCAGCCGTAACTGGGTGAAGCGGAGACACACAACCACACACTAACACACGGGTAGACAATTTAGTGTCGCCAATGTGCCTTGTGTGCCTGTTTTTGAGAGAGTACCCAGAGTACAGCTCCCTACGTGCACAGACAATCCAGGTAAACTCTGGACAAATAGGCCCCGCCCCCTCCACAGAGGAGGGACGTGAACCCAGGAGGAGAAAGCTCTGATATCTTGGCCAAATTGTTTCGCAATTTGATCATTTTTAGGAGTTGGACATGTTTTTTGAAGTCAACTGGTTGCATTTTTTAAGGTAATTTATTTATGTAGTTCTGTAATCGTCTTTTTTTCATATTTCTTTCAACTTCTGGCTTTTTATTGATCTTTTTTGACATCTGTTTCATCTGGTTTAGTCAGTCAGGTTTTTTTTCGTCGTCTCTTTTGGTTCATACGGTGGAAAGAAGTTCAAAAGAGGCCGAACGAACTTCCAAATAGTCCAAAAACAGGAATGATGATCGTGTTGGTTCGGCTCCGCGTCCCAGCAACAGATGTCCTGCCGTAAGAGTTTCGCCGTTTTGAAAAAAAAAATTGGAAGTTTTCGGGGTCCAGAGAGATCTTTTTTTTTTCTCAACTTCAAAATGAGTTCTCATGCGAGTTTCCGCCGCCTCTGTCATGATTTCAAAGACTTTTCCCGACTCTTGCTAAGCTGACTCGCCCGGAGTTTGAAGCCTTTGCGGCTCACATCAGACGAGACCTGTCCTTTGACAGAAAAACATATAAAGGGAGGAAATATATTCAGGCGGGGAGCTTCGGCAGCATCGGGCCATGAATCTTTTAAGTCCTCCGCGGAAGGTGATGAAGACGTCTTCGCTCCCAACCCGACCTCCTGAACCTCCGTCGCCGCCTCCTCCTCCTCCTGCCCCCCCCCCCCAGCCGACTCCCCCCTCCTCCCACACTCGCCGTCACTTTGACGGATCAGCGTGTTGGTTTGGTAAACGGCGAATCAGAAACTCGGCAGATCTTTTAAAGCGATTTTATGCCTTAAGACTTTCCGTAAATATTCATGGGCAGCCGTGCGGCTGAATTCCCCGAGACGCAGAGCTCCAGCGACTCTGTAAAGGGGAACATCTGTCACGACATTTCGTGCGGGTTTTCGTCGTGTCCGTTTGAGGGGACGACCGCTGAACGTCTCGAGGAGCTTCAGGCCGAAACTTGGGACGTGGCTCGTAAATCTGCGGAAGTCTGACCGACAGCGCGACTCCGGGTCGCCACATCCAATATGAATACAAACACTGTGTCATCTCTGCTCCGCCTTCCCCCTCTCACTCCCTGGAAGCTCCACTTTTCCCCTCATTTCCTTGTTTGCCGTACATTATATAACCGTGGCGGTGTTTATCGGTCCCCGTCTTCAGACACAACAACCACACAGACACACAAAGACACAGATGAAGCTGGAACGGAGCCACACTGAGGAACCACGGTTTATCATATTTATGTCGTTGCTTCGCAGCCGCAAAGACAATTGTAGGTATGACGCTGCATATGAGTTTGGGATTGTCTTAGATTAGCAAAAAGCTTTTATACAGGTTTATAACAGCTCAGTTTCCAAACTACTATGTGCCAACATCTAATCTTGACCGACAGTGAGTGGCGTGAGCATGAAGGCAACACAGGTTTAATCACGCCTTCATGCATTTTTGGTTGTTTTGTTAGAATATTCTGTTTTACCTTCCTTTTGTACTCCAGTTTCCTCTCACAGTCAAGTGATTTTCAAAATAAAACCCATTCCTTATCATCATTTTGTCGAAAAAGTTCGAAAACCACTCGACAGTCCCGTGACGTTCGAGCAAAGCTGCGATTTCCAATTCCTGTGAATGCATCCGATCTTACTGCCTTCTTGCTGAAAGCTGATGGGCTGTCAATCAAAGCGTTGCCTGGGCGACTGATAGAAGCTGAGGGACATTGTCTTTGATTGGATAAGAAAAAATAACAGCGGATTTGATGCTGCCAGCAGGGTTGTTGGTCTCTAATCGCTGTTTATCTGTTGACAAATAATAATATCAGTGCAATTTTACCGAGTTTAGGGGGTTTTTTTGTAACAATTTTGGTTTTCATCTCTTTGAAAATAAACAAAAATGAGTCTTTTTAGTCAATGAAAACATTTTCCTGTGTTGTTTTAGGCGAAAATAAACCCTCGCTCCACTCCAGCACTTCGTGATGCCTGAAAGGAAAAAGCAGTTCAGAGAAATAATGAATCTTAATGAGTTATTTATCTTATTTTAGACTCATTTAATTCTCCAAACAAAATGGGTTTTTAAGGAGCGCAGCCGGCCGGCAAGGATCTGATTCTGGCATCGCGCGGACGTCAGGAAGAGAGCGCGGCTGAAGATTTTCCTGATTCTGTTCCTCAGAAGCTGCTTTAACATCTCAGCCCCTCACCCCCAACCCGAGAAGCTGCCTTTCGAAGATAAAACCTGAACACACGGAGAGAGAAAAAAAAAACAACACAACACAGGCCGCGAGGACGACTTGAGGATATGAAGATGAGAGATGTAGAACAAAAGTGTGACGGTAAATTAAAAAACGATCTCCCAGCGACGGCGCGCTGTCAGCGAGGGATAAAGGGCTCCGTAATGGATGTCATGTTCATACCTCTAAGCAAAGAGAATGTGACTAACACCTTGTAATTTGTCATCCTTTCCATCCGCGCGCCTGATGTGATGCAACACCGGCGGCGCGGCTGCCGGCAGGCGAGGAAGCTGGATGTGAATGGAGACGCGTCGGATTATCGAAACAGGAAGTGGAAGGAAGGGTCACGTTTCAACGCAGCGCGGACGAGTCAAAAGGTGGAGGGAAAAAAATCAATTTTTTGATCAATCACTTCGTCCTTTTATGTCTTCGGGGGTTCTCTGGACCTCCTCCTCCTCCTCCTCCTTCTCCCAGCCATGATGGAGAAAGGAGCAGAGGACTCCATCTCTCGCGCACCCCCTGCTATCGGTCTCCCACTCCACACACTATCTCAACCTCTGTCTTTCACCCCCTTTCTCTCTCCTCCACTATCAATCTGTCTCCCCGGCGCGGCGTGACAGCAGACATCCATTCAGCCGAGCGGCTCCTGCGCCGCTCGCCTTCTCGCTCGGAGGCGGTGGAGACGGCGGGCCGGAGGAGCCGCACCTCCAGTTGTTGCTTCAATTAACGCTCCGAATGCGAGGCGGCGAGGAGCCGCCTCTGTGGCTCACGATTTGCCAGGAGAGCTGTTGAGGGGAAAAACGCTGGCTGCCGGGGAGAGCTGCCAGATGGTGAGCCCTGATCGTTTCGCCATCCTCGAGGTGCCTCCAACTCCGGGCCCGCGAACCAGCCGGAAAGCCAACGCGCAACATAATCACTCCCGATAAGTCGAGGTAAACACTCGTACAAATTCACACCTAGTCAATATTTACAGTCTTGGTCGACTTTGTGCACCCAAGACTCAAGAACACTCAGGAAGAACATGCAAACTCTCCACCGGAAGCCCCACCCGGGTTCAAACCTGTGAGAGTGTTCGCCACGATGCCAAAAAACACAAGCCCCTCCCACACAGAGGATTCCGATGACGTCAGTCCAGAGGACCATCGTTTATCGTGAACCCGTGAAAATGACGGCCTCTGGCTGAAGTTATCCCGTTATTTTCACTCCGTCCGTCTGTCATTCTCGCTGCTTCCTCCATTGTTTTGGCTCCCGATCCGCAAACTCGCCGAGGTCTGCCGTTATCAAAGACGTTTCTCTCCCTCTGAAGTGCGACATTGCACCCGGAGGGGAGAAAAAAAAAGGAGACAGGAGGCTTCTGAAGCCGCTCAGCCTGAGACACACCCACAGGTGTGTTCAAATTTTCTTTTTCCTTCTCCCAAACAGACATCTCAGTTGGTTTTATGGATCGGCGGGAGGATCTGCCGAGGATAAAACGAGTGGTCGGCCAGTCGTAGGACCCTCCAGTCATCGATTCTGTCTTATCTGAAGTCAGATTGCTGCAGTTAACCGCCTCAGGAAGGTAATCCAGATGTTCATATATCCCATCAACAAGATTACTGTGTTTTTACAAGCCAGACGAGTTCATGAAAACGTGTAAAATCCCCCAAAAGAAGCCAAACGGACCTCTTGCTCCCCTCTGCCAAGGAAGTTCTGTTTTCACCTGCGGTGGTTGTTTACTTGGTCTGATTGTAGGATAACTGAGGAAGTTTTTGACGTATTTGGATGAAATTAGCAGGATGGGAGAGGGGAGGTATGAGGAAGAAGTGATTAAATTTTGGTAGTCATCCAGTCATCCAAAATGACGTAAAGTGACGTTTCATTCACATGTTTTGAGCGCGTGCGGCCCTTTAAGAGGGAGTGATTAGCAGGAAGTCAAAACAGGAAGGCAGAGAGGGAAGAGAAGGAGGCTCTGAATGCTAAAAATATCTCGTTTTTCTGCAGGCTTTTTCTTTAAAACAACTTGAAGTATAACAACAATCTATATTAAGAAGTCCCATGCTGCCCCAGTGCCGTTGCAGGTGTTTTGGCGGAGGTATGCTCTCTACCGAGTGCCTTTTTGATCATTTTAGGAGCATTTGTCTCTCAGTCCGTCGGTCTCAACATAACTCAAAAAGTTCTTGATGGATTAACTTCACTCTGTCGAACCGACCTTAAGACGCCCCCCCTCAGGCGTATCTGTGGGTTTTTACCGAGTGATAAAGTTGAGCGTTTGTGATGGACGAGCTCAAACGACGAGGAGTGAAGTTTGTTCTGTTTTTGTTGGACAAAAAAAAAAAAAATCATATTTACAAGCTCATTTTTAGTTCTTGTCACGTGTTGGTGATTAAACGTGAGGTGGAGTCCAACAACCCTCCAGTGCAGCAGGAAGTCCATATTTGGGTCTGATAATTAATCACCCAGTTTTCAATTAGTGTTAGTGTCACGCTTGTCCAGTAATTGGTCCCTCAATCAAAACTCACTTAATGATTTTCTCGCATTAAAGACGCTACAATCCAAACTATAGCACGGATTCCTGTGTGAAAAGGGAACATTTGTCACTAATGTAGCATTAAATTATGTAAATATGTGTTCATTAGGCTCTCCTATCAACTTTCGTCACTGATGCGCCAATAAAATATAACGACAGGTCGTAGCATTGCTTCCCAACTTGGAGTGATCGTGAATTTCTTTGCTCACCGGAGGTTTTGACACGCAGAAGGTTATCGATGGCTGGCAGCGAGGTTTTAAAAGTTAGTTATGAAACTGATCATGATCATGACCTGAATGTCGCGTCTCAGGCGGTGATTCTGGCAGCAAGCTGACAGCGCAGCGGGAGAGCGAGAGGGGTTTTTTTTTTTTCCCTTTTCTGTGAGACGACACGCAAACCAAAAGACGAGCTGCTAAATTCTGTCCTGAAAAACACTCGGAAATAAACCGACAGACGGAAACGAAAAGTTTAAGGTGCAAAATGAAAAATACGAGTGACTCACTGGGAAGGAAAAAAAAAAAACAACCCAGAAACTCAAAGCACAAGGCAATAAACTTGTTTATTACTATATTTTGTGTTTGCCGATGCTGGTGCATATTTATTAACTGGCAAAAACTAACATCTCCACAATTCTGACTGCAAGTACGAACGCCAGAAAATAAAAGGTCTAAATGTTAAAATCTATACAACTGCCGAACTGATCTTGTCTTTTGAGGTACATTTTGTATATCTTTCTAAACTCAGACAAAGATTTTAAAAATCGTATCATAAACATGCTGAACATAAACAGAGATGCTGTCTGATCAGGTTTTATCATATTTGTTTCTCAAATCGCGCTAATTTTCTACCAGAATGTTGTGTTTTGAGTTGGTGAAGCAGCTCAAACATCATCCAACTACGTTCAAGTCAAGTGCACAAGAAAAAGCATTTATTTGCGGACCGGAGACGAGACGAAACCGAAGCCGTCCGGGCCGATGAGCTTCGTCCTCTCGGCGCAGGTGAAATATCAAAAGAATCCGTGAAAAATCGTAGTCTGTAGAGCGTTCACAAGAAAATCTCTACTCATATGTGATGTCCACAAACCCAAAATATAACTAGTGCAAGTTGAAACGTGTCCACTGGACATTTACTGGACAGGAGACACTTGTTAGCCAGTTGCACTCAAAGTCTTTAAATGCATTTTTTGGAAAATTGCGAATCCAGCCGGAAAGTGTGTTTTCCATTAATAATTGCTAAATTGGTCTGAATTATATCATATAACAACAAACTTGAAAAGAATCCTTTAATAAATGATGACGTTGCTGCTTCTTAAAGTCGCAGTACCGTCTTGTAAGCATGTTTTGCATCAACATTCGGGGATCAATTGCATCTATTCAAATTACTGCGCCGCCCATACATACTATCTGGGGTAACTTCGATTAACTCGGGGGTGAACTGAAGCGCAATGAACTCCAGCCTGAAGTCGCTCTGCGTCACGCGGGAGCAGATCCCGCTCACCGGCGGGCATAATGAGATCCCGCCGCCTCGCGCTTGTAAAACATTGCGGTGACAACGCGAAACAGGGCGGCCCGCTGCAGTAATGAGACGCGGCGCGCGGCTGTCGGCTCATCCCAGCTGCCCTTTCCCACCTAATCGAAGCGCCGCGCCGAGTCCGCCGAAGGCCGGCGCGACGAAGCTCGATGGAACGGAGTCGTTTTCTGAAATGTCACATTATTCCACGCCGCGGCGTCCCGGGAGCGGGGAATATATCGCATCGCGGGCGCAATTTTCAGCTTAATGCAATTTCCCCCCCCCCCCCCCCCCCACCATTAGGAATGGAGCAGACTTGAGCGCACCGGCGGCCTCGAGCGCATCCACGGAGGTCTCCCCGGCGTGTCGGAGGGGGCCGCCCGACGCCGGGACTGAAGCAATAAAGGAGCAGCAAGGTCTCTGGTGCGAACGCGGCTTTATTATTGACATTACGATGTCGACGCGGCCGTCGCAATATCTGTAAGTTGTTTCTTATTTATGCCTCTCATTTCTCTCAGCGCCTGTAAAACGCGCGTTTCACACGGGGGGGGGTATATGAGATACAACATTATCTGTGTCTTGTTTATTGTTGTCTTTGTGGAGATTTCATCGCATCACACTTTTTTTTTAAAACTTGGCCAGGGATTCAAACCCGCGACTTTCCAGTGAAAGTTCCAATAAGCTCCAGTAGGGGAGCTGCAGAGCTGCTGTCTCTCAATCCTGCGTGGAACCCGATATTTAGCTGTTGTATACTTTTGTTGTTGAACTCTTTTTGCGAACATTTTAGCAATAGGCGACTTTTTAATGACTGAACAAAGTCGTACTGGAACATTCATGCCCCTAATAGAGCATCTTCCCCCCCAATCATGACATAACTTCACCTTCACTTCATGAGCGATTCAGCCAGCCCACTGACCCACAAAGTGTCGTCGATTCAGCTAACGCGACACAGCAACACGACAAAAAATGCAAATTTGTGCCCAATATTACTTCAGGGTTAACAGAGTGACAAAAAAGTAGTGACAGTTTTGGAGAAACTGGTGACAATTCATCATTTTAGCTGGTATTTTCTCACTATCGTGCTATTGTGTTTCTTCCAGCGATGAACTTTCGGTGACACGAGTTCATTTCTATGCATGAAAGGGGGGGGGGGGGGGGACGTAATCGTATGCCGCGCAGCGAGCGCACGGACCCCCTATACGTCTCCTTTCTTTGGCGGCGCTTTGTAATTTAATCCCTCGCCGCTCTGCCGGCCTGGGAGTGTTTGCCATGTAGCTGTGGGTCGTTAACTGAAGCAATCTCTACTTATTAGCCTTTTAATCTCCCTAATTAATCGGACTCCCGGGTAAAACAGCTGCATGAGGGGCCGCCTCTGGAGGCAGAGCCGCTTCGCTTCAGCTGCAAACGGCCGCGCAACAAGACGGCCGCGGACAAACACCCGCGAATGTGTGTGCGTGTGCGCGTTTTAGGGTTATAATGATCCGCGTGATGCAAACCTGGCAGACGATGAGCTGGCACTACTTAACAACAGATGGGCCTTCGTCACAGCTGAGGCCGATATCATAAGATCCCTCTAATGGCTCTGATTGCTCGCTTTTTCTGCCCCCTCCCACTGCTTTGTCCAATACTTTGATTTATAATTAAACAGCAGCTGAGATAACACCAGTCCTCCCCCCATATTATGATGTTTGCGCTAATGAGCGAAAGCGAGAACGCTGTCGGTTCGAGCAAACAATGTCGAGAACCTGCAAAAAAAACCTCAACGAGCCTCAAAGAGCATTTTAGCAGCAAACTGTTTGCATGAAGCTTGTTGTGCTAAATAACAACATCGCAGCACTGTGAGGTAAATATTGTCTGTCAGGCTCAATTAGCAGGATTTAAAAACCCCATTAAATGTCTTTAATGGCAATTAACATTCAGTTCATCACAGAGATCGCATGTAAAGAGAAAAGAAACAAAGGTTTATGAACTGTAAAGATGACGATCAGAAGTTTAAGTTTCGATTTTGATGAGTTATTGTTTGGTTTGTTTTCCTAATTTAACCTGTTGACAAAACAACAGGTTGCTGATAATGTCCATCCATCCAGGTCGCGGGGGCAGCAGTCTCAGCAGAGACCCCCAGACTTAATTGCCCCTGGCCACCACCGCCAGCTCCTCTGAGGGGGACCCCCCGAGACGTTCCCAGGCCACCCGGGTGATGTAATCCCTCCAGCGTGTCCCGGGTCTCCCCCCCCGGGACCGCTTCCCAGTGGGGCCTGCCTGGAACACCTCCCGAGGGAGGTGACCAGGAGGCGTCCTAAACTGATGCCTGAGCTGGCTCCTCTCTATGTGAGGGAGCAGCGGTTCTACTCTGAGCTCCTCCCGGGTAAGAAAGTGGTAAGAATGTAGTACTGATAATGTAGTACTGTTAAAAGTGTCAATAAATGAGTCGTTTTGCACGCGAACTGAATATAAAACTGAACGTTAAGAGATAGATCCAGAGACTTTCCGATGCTCCTGAACTCAAACAAGTTCGTCTGAAGGAGAGTGAAAAACAACAAGAGAAATAAAACGTGGTTTCATCTTGTAATTCGAAGCGAAGTCTCCTGCTGCAGACCAGCTGGATCAAAGCTCGCAACTAATTAGGAGTGACGACGCAAGACGACAACACTGGATTCATTGACACCAAAACCATCGATCGCCGATACGATCCAACTACAGGCGGACTCCCAGATGATA
>JASSRZ010009252.1:0-29493 GCA_032164315.1 Malacoctenus gilli | reverse complement strand
CACACACACACACACACACACACACACACACACACACACACACACACACACACACACACACACACACACACTCATGTGTGACAAGCATATTCACACGGTAACACATCTGAAATATGGTGGAACCTCAGTTTTCATTCAAAAAGACCATCCAGAACCAGACTGCACAGAAACCGAAGCACTATTCACATGAGAAACAAACAAAAAAAATCCATTCCAGACATCCACCAATATTTGAGTGTGTGACACAGCTGAACTGTACCTCATATGTCATTGGCTGTTTGAGATTTCTCACACAACACTCACAGATCTGATCAACACACCCAAGAACTTCAGAAACTGCAAGATTCAAACTCCCATGGTACATGGTGCCCATTGTTGTGGATTTCCCATTCAGCCGTGCGAGATCGGCCACATGTCGGCTCCACCACCCTCGGATTTTGATACGAGTTCTTTCTTAAATTGTCTTGTTTTTGTTTGTTTGTTTGTTTGTTTGTTTGTTTGTTTGTCTGTTTGTTTTGGTTTCTTTATCAAATGAGTCTGAGAACAGGTCAGTTTGGAATCTAAAGTGTCTCTATGTATGCCTCTTTTTTCTTCATGTGTTTTTCTGTGAGCAGAGTTATGATTTTTGGTAGCTCTCAGCCCTGTAATAGACTGGTAAGGCTGGTAAGGTGCGCCAGTGGTGCTCTCGTCTATTGTTGTCATTGATTGCTGCTCATCTTCAGTCATAGTTTTTCCTTCCAACCTCACCTCACCTCACCTCACCTAATCTCTCTCTCTCTCTCTCTTTCTCTCTCCTCTGTCTCTCTCTTTCTCTCTCTCTGTCTGTCTCTCTCTCTCCGACTACAGAAAAGCCTATCGCTGAACACGATGCCTTCTGCATCTATGCATCTACAACCAATACTTGCTCGGTATGACATCATAGCCACTCTATGAAAGGATGGAGCACGATTTTTAATAAAAGGGCTTTTTCTAAAGTTGTTGAACTGAAAACATTTTTACAGGGAAATTAGAAAACTAAACATTATCATTTACCTTTTCCATCCAACTCATTGAATAGCCAACACACAGAGCCCATCACAATATGTATCGAAGAGCCAGAATATTAGGACACGCCTGCTTAATGTGTCCTCTGTCCAGTGGCTAATCTGGCCCCACTTTGCCAAAACCTGGAGGCTGTAACTCTCCACCGGAACCCAGTGGTTGCAGCTCTGTTCCCCAACATCCTGTAGCTGGCTCGCTGTTGCTGAGGGCTGTCAGTAGATATTCAGCAGCACCAACACCTCACATGGAACGCAGTTATGAAGGAGACGATCTGGCTCAGACTCAGTCTGCTCCCGCAAATCGAAATTGGCCCCCCCTGTCAGAGCTTCTCGGGTCCTTACGCTCAAATTTTCAACGGGAGCGGACTGACTCACTTGCCCCGTGCCTTGAGCTGGACCTCACATATGGGTAGAAATCCACTTAACTTATTCCACTAAATAATGTCAAACAATCCAAGTGGCCACTGTCAGAAAGCATAATGGATCACAAATACAATGTCTTAAAAAAAAGGGCGTTCCCACTTTTTCAATGGGTGTGTTGAACAGATGATCCTCTCTCAAACTTGGTAGAGCCTTCGGTTAGAAAACTGTCTCGCTATCATTTTCTTTAGTGTTGCATTGTTGTGTGTACACCGAATCACCTCCTGGTGTTAGGTTGGTGGGAAACCAACAGTCACTCTCACAGCAAATTGTCACTCCGCCATTGCAGTGGTAGTAGCTGCCAACTGTGCCTTCCTTGCAAAGTCTCGCGTGTAACACACACACACTGCCCAACAACTGTCTTGGGAAAGCTGGGTCGAGCAACATCATTTGGACTCCCAGTGGGAGGAGATATGAGAGGAGACAGAGGCCCAATTCAAATTCTCTTCCTCAATCATCAATCCTTAACCCTCAACCTTAATCCTCAACCTTAACCATCAATCTTTACCCTCAAAACCAAGTGTAAATGGCTAGAAACAGGACACTCACTAAATGCAGATATGTCTTCACACTGTAGGGGGCAGCATACCGCCAAAGCGGCGCTCAGTCTGTCAAGTCAGAAGAGAAGAAGCCGTAACCATAGCAACAGCATCAATAGGACCTCTGCAGGCCGCTATTGACAAAAGATCGTAAGATAAAAATAAAACTTAAGCAAAAATGAGGTAACTAATTCATAACATGGGCCTAAACTAAGAGATTTCAATGTTTTTCATAATGTTTGTATCTCCATGGCATATTAAGTTTTAAGGAACGAAATGGCCGTTTAGGGTAAAGGTTGAGGATTAAGGAAGGAATTGGAACGTATCCATGAGATCCACACCTCATGATCCAACATTTTAGTTGAGTACATTCGATTTTAAAGAATGACACAGTTGTCAAATTTTTGGTAATCAAGTTATTTACCAACTGCTGGGTCAGTTGATCGCTGTTTGTTCAGCTGGATCATGGTTTTAGCGGGGCTCCAGTTCAGGCGACTATTCTTCTTCATTGTTTGTGTAAAGTTTGTTGACTTTAACTTCTTTGGTACTTTGGTCCATGTCTAACCAATATGTGAATAAGTTAAAACCTTTCCTTATTGGATGCTTACACAAGTACTGTTTTGTTCCAGCTTGTTCCGACATCGCTCCACCAACAGCTTACAGACAACCATAGCAAATTGCCAATCATTCAAATGATGCAGCATCGTCTTTTAAAAGAGTTGGCCAAATCTCAAAATTCAGAATTTCCTTAAAAGAAAGTTGACAGCCCTTCCCTGTAAGTAACAGTTGGATTGTTAAGCATCACAGAGGAGCACAGCGGAAGTGTTAAATCAATCTGTTCAACTTGTGCGAAATATGTCGGAAGCATAAAACGACCCCCTTTTGTTTTAGGGATTTCAGCAGAAGACCATCTTATAATTGGCCAGCGATGCCATGTCTCACCATCCCATGCTCACAGGCCATGTGACTCACCACCCTCTTATTATTTTTAGACGGGTTCTGAGCTTCTCGCTCCTTTTGAAGCAACTCTGGATCCTCGCCAGCCCCCTCTCGCAACAGTCGCCTGTTCGGCTCAGCGGACGCCGCTTCATTATCGATATGTAAACCTCTCGTTAACAAACAATAGAGGGGAGCAGTGGCAAGTGTGCAGACTTTGCTGACAGGAGGCGACAGCCCGGACGGATACAAGAGGTCCCCTTTCATGTTATGCTTTGGCTGCTTTATCTGGACTTTATTTTTTTCCCCGTTTGTGTTGCTCCACCTCTGTCACTTGCTCTCTTTTTTTTCACAAGGTGGCATGCTGGGACCAAAGGGTTTCATCATCTCATAGAAAAAACAATCTACAGTGATTTAGCAAAAACAGCCGATTTATCATATGCCACATTTAACTGTGATCAGTGAAGAAACAGCATGGCTCTATGGACGTCTGTGACGCCTCCTGCGTAAGTCAAGAAATAACAGATCAAGAAATAGTGTAATAATTCCGTCATCTATTTCTCCCAGAGGTTCTCCTCCTCGTAAGTGAACAAAAGGGTAACATTTGTCTTCTCTATCTTCTGCAAAAGGAAGATTATAATCCTGAACCAGTTCTCTGTTCATGCGTTCCTTTCACGATACAAAGGCAATCGGCAGGCGTACATAACGTTAATGAAGTGCAACATTTTTGCTTTATTGGGCTGAATCTTGAGTATTTAATAACCTGTCGTGCTCGTCTGAATGTCCCAAGTTATACTGGTGTCATTGACAGATCAAAAAACTGAGAGTGTTTCAGATGTAAGATTTTTCATCAAAATAGAAATGTATTTTGCAATCGCTGCTGTCAGTCACCTATCATGAAAAAACCAACCAGCCCTGAGGTGATTCTTAATTATCTGTGTGAACCGTAACTTGATGAAACACCTTTAGAATAGCAGTGAGATAACACGTCCGAGTCAAGACAAGTTATTTTTTGACCAACACACCCAACTGAGCTTTGATAACTGCATTTGAACATTTGGCAGCCAGCACAATTCAAACTCCCAGTGATGCATGCACCCAGCAAAATACGCATTACACAGTTGTGATGGGGAACCCAGTTCCTTTGACTGATTCGAGTCCTCGTGGGTCACTCACAAAAGTGTACCGGGTGTATGAGTCACTAGTGTCACTCGAGTCAGTGACGTGCAAATGCGCACGCACAGACAATACGTGCACAGACTCATCTGTCCATCTCTCAGAGTCAGTTAGCTGTTGCATCAATGAGTCAGGGTATGAGTTAATGTAGATGATGAGTCACGAGTCAGTAAAGTGACTTACGAGTTTTGAGTCACTAGTTCATGTCACTATTGCACAGTACGGTTTGGATCATCAAAATTAAGGGTCACGAGGCTGCAATGCCAGTTGTCCTTCAGCATCAATAGAAAGATGTTCTTGTTTAAGTGCAATGCGACTACGATGTGACCCCTGTCTTCCCTTCTATTTTCCAGCTTCTGCCTCCAATACTTGAACTATGAGGAAATGACTCTTGATCTGCCTCATAAAAAAAACCTCCCTCCCCTCCGACAGGAGGGCTTCAGTTTTATTCACTTTAATTGCCAGTGCTGCAAATGAGACCAAGCAGCAACATTATAGCACCCATATTCATCTCCTGCTGCTCCCGGGAAAGCTCTCGTCTTTATACTTTCGGCGCACTGCTGCCCCTTTTGCTCTACGGCAATGTTTGGGCCCGCATGACTCAGCAGTCACCTAGCTGATTACGTTGTCTCGGAACGTCTGCTCCCGACTTAACATCGGTCTGACGTTTAATTATAGTCACTTGGTGATGAGAGGAATTTGACTAACTGCATCTTTTTCATGCATTATTATGAAAGTCGATGCAATAATAGCTATTAAAAAATGGTGCTTTTGCCTGGAAGCTGTTTTCTGACATTTGTTTTCCCCGACTGTTTCTTCTTTTTAGTAGTGTAACAGATTTTTTTTTTTTTTTTTGTCAGATTGCATGACTGAGCTATCACGCCACTGTTGACAGGATCATGGCCATTCCACTCTCAGCCAGTCATAACATCATCAAGCTTATAGCTCTATCTCACAGCGGAGGTCCACGGCCCATCAACGTCACATGCATCACGGATCGTCTCATCATCACAGCTGTCTCAGCTGGTTGTGAAACACGCCGCGGTCGGGAGTGGCCCCTTCCATTGAAAGGATTCTCCGATCGGTTGAGATGCTGCATTGTGAGAAATAAATCACCTGTATGCAAGAGTTTTAAACCTTTATACCGGAGTTGCCTGTGATTTCTCACTGAATCGGTAAGTCGGCTGGGCGATAACATGAGTAAATACAAATGATGAGCCATTTTCATTTAGAGGTTATAAACCCTACAGATGGGACAGATGTACATTGACTGATCCTGACCCTGTGGAGCATTATCCCGACCTGCTTTTTATTGCTTGTTGGAAATCAATTTTTACTAGCCTTTTTTATAAAGTTCCACTAGTTCCTCTTTCAGCAAGACACTGAGCACTCAGTTGTTTTACTCTTATGTGCCCAATGTGCAAATGACAATAGGGCCATTGCAATCCTTGATTTTGTTGCAATCGACTTTAAATATATAGCCGTATGAAAAAGTTTGGCCACATAACTTTGGCCACCCTTGTTGTTTTATTGATTTGAATACCTTTAGCACGACTTTTTGTCACACAAAATTTGTTTAAGAAGCTCATTGAACCTTGACCTATATACACAGGTGAAGCCAATCATAAGAAAGGGGAGTCATGGTTGCCAGTTGCAAGTTGTTCTCTTTGCATCTTTGCGGAAGAGTGGCAACATGGGAGCCTTAGAACAACTGCTAAATTATGTGAAAATAAAGATTGTTCAACATCATGGTTTAGGGAAGAGGTCTTAAAAGGGGGTCCGCATAAGTACTGCAGGGAGGTCACGAAAGTTTTGTTTGGTTAGACTTTTTTTTTTAAGCACACAGGAAAATATTATCGAGGCAATTTTAAATGTTTTACAGTTGTTCTTTAAGCTCTTGGGGATTAGAAGAAATTGAATAAAGGCTCTCAGACTGTATATACAATATATTCATGGGAGATTTCCTGGTAATAGTGGTACATGGCAACACAACAGAGCAATCATCTTGATGTTCAAAATGAAAACATGAATAGATTAACTTGTGTGTCATTCGAAAATCTTCAAACTGAATGAACATTTCCAAATCATTGTAGGACCAGTTTAATATAACACACAATTTCATTCATAAGTAGGAGGTCTTTGCTCCATCGCTCCATAAGTTTGGAGGTCCTTGGCCAGGAAAATGACCTGTCATGGAAGCTAAAGAACCCCCCATGAAGTAGTGGCGTTATTGATCCCAATAACCTTTACTTATAGAGGTTCCAACATAGAAACTAGGAAACGATTGTGACTACCTCATGACAAGATAAGGCGATGATGAAGGTCAAGATGTTGCTGGAGGGTGTTGAAATGATTGACAAACACTTTAAGCTCTTATTTTTCCTTCATGAAGCCATGTCAAACATGGAAGCCCCAATCTTTCACCCCAAAGGATCTAATTTGACCCACAAGATGATCTTCGGACTGAGTAAAATTTACGAACATAGTAGTTTATGATTCCACAGATGTCATACATAGTTTTAAATTCTTTGAAACTGGTTTCCCTGGTGACAACAGGGGCCTTTTGCTAACATCACATTTCATACCGGTGATGTCAGTGCATCAGTTTGACAGTCAGTGATTGGGCAGTCATGCACAATGTGTTGTTATGGTGAATGCAAAAGTGTGCTTGGTCCTTTGTAGGCGTGTGCGACATTATGCACCTGTAAGTCCCTGCGCCGTTTGGATCTCTGTCGGGGCTCATCGCTGTGCCCTCAGGGTGAGCAGACCTCCCTAACCACAGCATCACCCTCACCCGGGCTCGAGATCACCCCAGAGCGAGCTGGCCGAGCAAGAGGCAGCCACCAAGCTCACTTGCTGCACCACCCGCATCCCTTTTTGACATCTAAAAAAACATGGACACTTACACGATCTGCACTCTGCGCTCTCGCAGTGCAACACATGTCAAAAGCAAGGAGCATGTTTTCACACTGGCAGAAGGTTAATTAAACATACATAGACGGTCACAGCCGGCTGGCGGGAGCTGGCAGAAATGGAGCATTGCATTCCAACCTGTCACATGCTGTAAGCAGGACTGAAACTGAGGCAAATGAAGTTGGTACAATCTGACATGGGAGCAAATGTGACCAAGTGACAAGCAGTCTGAGATTAGAATGTTTAAGTGGGTTTAAATCCAATTTTAGTTAATTTATCTAACAAATTCAGAAGGTAGTTAGCTCTAATTGTGTTTCTCACAATAACAACCTATTCCTGCCTGTTTCTTTCTCTTTTTTTCTGCTTATTTGTGGAATTCAACTGTTTTCTTGTTGGTGTTTTCATCCAGCAACCCCAGTCTGGAAAATTTATTCTGGCTGTAACAACACAATGAATTCATTCTGAAAACCAACTGTACATCATCAAAAATAGAATAGAAATCTACTGTGGAGTAATCATTGCAATTAGCCTGTCCAACATGCAAGGATAAGGGAAACTACTTTTTTTGTTTACTGTCATGTTGGAAGCACAACAACCAACACTTTAGAATACCTGCCCATCAATCGAGTGCAGTCTGAGGTCACCTCCACTGATGGAGCCCTCTGGCCTATCAGCAGCCTGCAATCTGCCTGCATTTTCAGTCCAACTTGGATTGTTTTGAAGCAGTGACACAGTGATGCTCTCCACATAAAAACACTATGAAATACAGAAGATCCACTGAAGGGAAAAGGTTGGATCTACCACTGAATAGGAAGTAGTCTGAGTAAAGAGCTGATTTAGTGTCTTAAATGGACATTTTAGGTCTTCTGCCTTGAAGTATGAAACACCCTTTAACGCAGTCTCTTGGTTTATTTCAGAAACGTGATGAATATAGCCACAAACAGACATGATCAAACTCTAACACTGCAAGAAGAGATGACGAGTCAGAACGTTTTCTTGAAGCTTCCTCTGAAAAAAATGAATCTCAAAAACTAAATAACAAAACATACACTAAGATGTCAAAGACATGATGCTGTTTGAATAAACAAGCTTGTAACATTTTACAAAAAAACAAGCAATGCAATGTTGTGGTTCATTGAGCTGTATGTATCCGCAACGTCAATTCTCTAACTTCCCAAGTGGTTGCTATGTTTGCAATCAACCAATTAGTTCAACTTGACTTCCTGCCTGCTGACTTTGTAGAGGAAATGTTGGGAGGGGGAACATGACAGTACTGCTACCTTGAAGTCAATTGGAGAAACACTCGCCAAAGGCAGCTGGATTTCTTTCATCAAAGCTGAACCAAAAACATGCGCCTGGGGGCACGACTGCTAAGCAGTATATATCTTCACACGAGAGTACAATCAGACCATTTTTTCTTTCGACCTGCCGTATTAACCCGTTTCATTTATCCTCAACTTTAGGCTGATGTGTCTCAGCAGGTAGAGTCTCCATGTATGAAATTGTCGTTGAGCCAGACAGTTGAACACCACACAGCCCCCTGTGGTGTTTATGTGGGTGAGCGCCTGGCACAGTTGACACTGGTTGTATGAGTGTGTGAAGGGCTGAGTATGACTTGAGTGTGAAACGTTGAATGAAAAAAGTGCAAAAGAAGTGGAGACAGCCATGGGGTTGAGTGACTGTTTGGGGCCTGTGTGTTAAAATTAGTTGGACACACCTATTGTGATCTGTACAATGATGTGTGAAGAGGAGTTCAAACAAGATAATCAGCTTTTTATGGATACAAATCCCATGCTAATATCACTGGTTTTCCTCAATAAGGTGCGAAATGAGGTGAATAGATATCGGTGGCTAAAGAGCACAAACCTAACTGTTTTAAAGGTCAGCCACAAGTCCAACTTTGAGCTCATCATTTCGTACATTGGGGAAAAAAAGAACAGAACTTCACGTGGGAAGTCAGAGGGCAGCAGGCCAGGGCCCATTCAGGGGCCACAGCTGCTGTCATCCACCGCCACACAAAACCTACCTTACCGCACACCCCAACGATGCTTTGTGTTTAATTAGCTCATGTAACATGTACAGAAATACACCATCCTTGGGCCAAAACAAATAAACACACACAAAAAACCCCTGAAAGTTAAAAGTAGCAGAAAAATGAAAATTTAAATTCTCATCTATATAATTGTGTCTTTGTTGCTTTTTTTTTTAAAGATTTAAACAACATGAAATGCCACTGGGACTGATTTTGATGGTGAGTCTCTAAGTTAATCCAGGTTCATAGATAATTAGCACTGTAGTGGAGTTTTGTTGTGGGTTAAAATGGACACACCAATCCAACACAAACCTGAATGCCACAATTTTGTACTACCAGTTTCTCTAAAATTGGTCAGTATTCAGACGCCTGTCAGCCTGCACATTATGCCTTATGGTCGAGTGACTAACACTGGTTTTTCTTCACCGAGCTGCAGAGGTCCATACTGTCGGTCTATGAATGCTGCCAAAACGATTATGCAAGGTTTCTACACCTGTCTCTTTATACTTTTCTTTCAAACACAATCACACACACAAATAACCCCCTCTTACAATATTTCAGCTTTCTCTAGCAATTGTACTCATCGAGGGGTGGGGGGGGTGGGGGCTGTTACTTGTTCAATAAACTCTCTCTGCTTCGACTGGTGAGTCTCCGGCCTCCTTCTTCTGGTGCATCTCCACTTTGAATTCTCACTAACAGGGGGGACCGTCGACTTTCTTTGAGGCAATTTGAGGTGGGAAGAAAAGGGTGACGGTGCTCCTGTTTAGTCATGTGATAAAAATAGGATGAAAAGAAGTCAAGTCTTCATGTGGTTTCACCTTAAAGCGAGTGGAACCGAGGCCAACGATAACGCAGCGCCGTGACCCTCTGGAGATTCGAAACTGCACGTTTGCATAATAGCTGCACAGGTGTTTATGCACTCAAGCGTGCTCTGGTATAAAAAAAAGCAAAACAAAAAACGTCTGAGCTAGTTTGGAGTGCATCCCTGTGTATCTGTTTGTGTCTCTCCTGGTGTGAGTGTGTGTGCACACGTCACAACATGTCAACCTAAAAACGTGCAATTTCTAACTGCGCGTGAAGGATTTTGATCCTAAGACACTTGGAAAAGCTTACTTTCCCAACCAAGCTGTTTTCCTGTGCTGCGTTCTGGGCCAGGGGAGAGAAAAGACTTTGTCTGGATGTCTGCGTCCACGCCTCCCAACCACTATCTCGCCGATTTTCACCGCTGAAACGCTCGACAGCGTGGCTGATGTTGATTTTTTTTAAGGCGTAGGACCTCATTTTTTTCATTTTAAATTCAAATGACCCAGCGCCCTCCAAAAGTGGAAGTGAAGACAGATTGAAGGGAATCTTCAGAAATAAATGTCTGCTTTCCGTCTGTGTGTTTTTGGCGGTTTTCGGCATGTGGTAGCTGCTGGAGGCCTGTCTGACACTGCAGGGAACCAGACGTCCTTCTCATCGAGAGGGGATTTAGTTCAGTAGAATATTTCGTTGTCAAGAGAATACTGCATGGTAATAAATATTATACAATTGGCAAGCCTGTTTTGTTCCCTTTTTAAAAGGCACAATATTTGTCAGGAGTGTGCGTCTGCATGATGCTGAGCTGAGTTTGCGAGCCACACCCAATAAAGCTTTGCCAAATCTCTGCAAAACATCAGCTTCTGCTGTCGCTGTGAAGTCCTGCTGCCAACCAGGTGCCTGATCAGCAGCTGACTGGGAGCACCTGCATGCATGTGCCCTGCCACAGTGGTCTGAAAGTTTCTGATTAAAGAACCTGCATGCCAGTGATGTACTTTATTTTGAAATAATGTCTTAAAATACATCTAGTCTCATTTTCTTTGTTTTAAATTCGCTAAATGTATAGAGTGTGTGAGGAAGGCTCCAAAAAAAAAGAAAAGTAAGTGGCGTTGCAGGAAGTTGGTTCTGGGTTTTAAGAATTGTTTACATCCATCAAAGGTCTTTCTGCTTCTTCAGTGTTTTGATGGTGGTCCGTGATGATCACTTTTGCAATTTTTCATTTTAACTGGGTCAAAGACGGGAGGATGTCTGAGTAGATTAGACTTCTAGCAGTCTGATGTACATTCCTTTAAGGTAAAGTGTGTGTTGTTTCATGGGATCTAGCAATGCATGTGGTTCCTATTTAGATATGTATTTGAAGAGGTCCTCAATGAGGAATCATTTTATTGGGATAGTAATTGATACTTGGTTCCCAGTCGGTTTCCAATCAACAACGACGTCTTTGCATTTTGCCCAGCCTGTTTCAAGGCAAACCTCATCAAGCCACAGAGCAGAGGGCGAACACATTCTAAGGGGGCATCTTAGGACCAACCCTGCATTCAGGGCCTTATTCAAGTCTGCATCACATACTGTCACCACTTCAGCCAAGCTGCAAAAAGGTTGCAGGTTCGTCCCAGTTCAGTTAAAAAAAACAAATTCTATTCTCTCAATTCTCGCTGTTTTCGGTTCTCTCGGGCCGATTTGCTTTAATAGAGGGTGCTGTCACCTAATGGAAAACCTTTAACAAACCTGAAGAGGCCCTTTAGCCTGACCACAGTCATGAAAAATGTGTCACTGGCCAACACATTCAAAGTTGAAAAAAATCACCAGGAACGGTGTTTTCAACAGGTTTTGACCCTGAGTCCAACTGGAACCGTTCTCTCACAGTTGTGTTTGGAATCACGTGCGTTGCACTCGTTTAGCTCTGTGAACACGATTTATCGGTTAAGGTTATGAGTGCTTCAAAAAAAACCCAAACATACCCAACAGACGTTTTGCTGCAAGCTGTCAAAAAAAAAAGAAATTGGAGTCTTCCACTCTGCGAAAATCTGCTGGAGCAGACAAAGCTTTAGCGCTTGCTTGAGGGCACTTTGACAGTAGCTGCTTAGAGAGAGAGAGAGGGTGCGTTAAATATTCAGTCTAATGGCCTTCACATTTTCGAAGAAGGCAGACGTTAAAGTGCACATGCAGAGGCAGACACACGGGCTGTTTTGTCTGTAGCCTGCAGGGAGAAGGATGCACGCACAAGAGTGGGAGATCGGGGTGAGTTCTTGGGCGAACGCAAAACCTCTCTCTGCAAACAGTGAACCACTCTCCGTTCATCCCCTCGCGGATGGAATGTGCGATTGTGCTCAAAGCAACCAAAGCTGAGGAATAGAAACTTTGATTTGGAGAAACGTGCGATACTAAGTACTGGATGGGCAAAATGTAAGAGCAGACTTGGGAATCACAATGACGGTGAAACATCCCCAACAGTAGGTGTACATCTGAGTGGATCTGGCATTGCAGACAGAGCGTTCGCAGCTTCAGATCACCCTGGGATCGAGGTAACTAGGTGAATATCCACTGAGGAATCGAATAAGCGGATGGACAAGAAATCAGTTCATGTGTCATGTAGCTCAAGTAAATCAGTCTTCCCAGATATGTGAGAACCGTCATCAAAATCTCGTCAAGTTTGAGTTTTCCGAATATTATGAAATTATCTTTGGTTAAAGTGGTCCTTGGTTTGTAGGAATGCTGTTTCCAATCCCTGCGGAACAAAGAGAAATTACTTGAGCATGAGCCTCATGCAAATGTGACTTTGTTGTTTATGTTTTGCTTGTGTTACCTTCTTATAAGACTTTATGCTTTGGAATGGGAGGTTTTTACAATCGACTTAATTATTCCCGCTAATGGATAGATGACGCCTTATCTTTATTTTTTCAAGGAGTCTAACTTATAGCAGTGTTTGAGTGTGTATATTTGGCCAATATCACCTGTCCTGGTCTCATTTTGTGAAGCTGACAAGCAGGCTCTCTGCTGGTAAGCCCCACAGGTGGCATGAGCCAAACAGCAAGATGAAACTGTCGTCAAATTTTGTAAACAGTCTGGACTCAAGGAGTTTGGAGCGTGACTATTATGATGGTAATCTCACTCATAATACCCCCCCCCCCCCATTTTTTTGCAGGACAACAGCTGCCGCATGCAGAGGCACCATGTGCCCCCCCCACTGTGTGAGTTGCCTCACCACCCGCTGTTCCCCATCAACTGTAGGAGAACTCCAGTACGCCATGCTCTCTGTCGCACACAGTGGGTGACAAACAGACGCAGCTGTGCTTTACCTGGCTCGGCCCGTCGCACCTCCTCCACAGAGCTGTGACGGACACGTTTTCATGTACCGGCATCACGTTCCGTGCTTTAGGTGGGCTTGTTGTGCAGTAGTGGTACTTTTCAAGGTTACCCCCTTTCCATATCGACTCTATTTTAAGTGCATGTTGCGTACCAGTCCTTTGACGGACTTCCTCCAAAAAGATTGTACCTTTCCCCTGTGCTTTTCACAGTTTACAGCTGTTTTTTTTGTTTGCTGATAATACTGTATATCTAGACATGTTTTTGTCACAGGCAGACAGCAGGTCATGGGGTAGAAGAATTATAAAGAGCGTGCGGAAGCACGTTGGGTTGTAGCGGCGCTCACTGCTTAGTCTTAATGTATTTCATTTCGAACAAACAATGAATGTTCGCAATCATGTGGCTGCAGTGCATAGCACGTAGCTTGTTAAACTGAAGGAACCATCGAGGCACAAACATGCGTCAAACTTAAAGCAGTTAGTCCGTGTCATAACATGACTACTTTCACAATAAGACATGCACGTCACATCATTTGTGCTATGTTGCCTGTTTCAAGCTGCCATTGGTATAAATCCTCTACAGATTTTCATAGATTGCTCCTGTAATGTGTTGTTGAGAATACACAAACTAATCAACTGTTACTTCATTGATACTGTTTACCTAGTCAGCATTTGATTCATTCTTTTCCTATCACCCCTGACAACACATATGCGGAACAGTAGAAGGGGAGCAGCTGGTTGTTTTGGGGGCCTTCCTTGACAATGGCTTCCATTTTCCCAGCATCAACCTTTTGACCTTCGTTGGACCCAGGTCAGCAACATTCTGGTCACATTCCTCCTCTCTCACCACTTTTGCTCCCGTGTTATCTTCTGATGATTAACAGTCAAGGTCCATGCGACTCTGCTGGATTACGGGGCTTGGTTGATCAATTTCGGGGCTTAAATCAACAGTCCCATTGTAGGAAACCGATTAGAGCTCATTATTGCACATTAGCACTGATTTCATTTGTGCTTTGATGTGCTAATCTCTCCAATAACCCCTTTTTTTGACTGGATTTCTCAGCATGATATCAAGACCAGATTTCCTTCTTTACCTTTCTACTTTGTGTCATGCCGCTCAAGATAAGATCCATGCCGAAACACAAAAAAGGAATATCTCGGTCCACTCAGAAACACGTCATTATTTTACTCTCAGAGAATTAATAGCTGAGGGAACAGATGGTGTAAAAGTTGTTTTATCAGCAATTAGGCTCTTTCAGATTAGTTTAACATTGAAGTTGGGTTCAAAGTAAAAAGGTACCATCTGAGGAGCCTTGACTGAAGTTCTCTCGGGACCGTGAGGGAATTTTCTGCCCCTGCACTCGACTGCAATTGAACCCTATATCTCTTTAATGCTCTGAATGTACCTGGCTGTCGGAAATGTTCGCCTCGATTCCACAGGGCACTGATTCACACTCTTAGCAAAGGAATATTTATGCATCGGTGAAATATCTACTTTCATCAGCAATGCAGTTGGCCCTGCTGCTGTGATATATTCTGCACCTGAAATAGACATTGTTTACTGTTCTGAAAATAGAGCTGCCAGTGGGTAACATTCCCAGTTTGACCCAATCTTTGAATCTGGTTTTTATTCCTGGTATTGGACCACAATGAAGACATTGTTTCTAGGTTTGTTTGTTTGTTTGTTTGTTCCTCTGTTCTTACCCCTTTTTTCGTAACTGTGCCTTCAATGTGTTTCCTGTGTTAAGACTACACCTCAAGTATCACATGATGACATGCAAGGAAAAAAGACTATATATTGTTTAGACAAAAAAGTCTCACATTTGTACAAAATCAGCCTAGCAAACAAACACAACAAAACGAGCAGTGCTAAAAGTAGCAATCAGGCCACGCACTCATGAGCAGAACACTTGAATGAAAATTGCAAAAAAAAGGACGCCAAACAATCAAGCAGTTGTGAGCTGGGGGGCTGATTAGCAGAGTAGGAACCGGTGAGCAAAGATTTTAACCCTTTGGTGCACAACATATGCAGTCCCTCCTCTTGTGCACAACATGGGTCAAGATGACCCACATTTATTTCCAATATGATTCATTTTTGTTGATTGTTTCATTCATTACATCTCTTAAAATCAATTTGTTTTTTTGATTGACCACGCCAGATATTACTTTTAGAACTTGTTTTTGATTAGTACAGGTTGTGATTTCCATTAGTTTCTTTCTTATTATGGGATTTTAAAAAAGCAGCTTCTTTTTTTTTTTTACAATATTAGATTAGATATTCCTTTCTTAGTCCCACAGGGAGAAATTCCAGTTTTTACAGCAGCAAGGACAAAAAGAAGTGTATAAAGTGTAAATGTAGAACAAAGAATGCAAACAATTAAATATAAAAGAGCAGTACATTTGTACAGGAAGAACAAGTAAAAATAGAATAGATAAATATTAATAAATATGAAAAAGTTTGGTATTTACAGTCGGTGGAAAATGATATATACAGATAAAATTTCTTATTGCACACAGTAGAATTTGATTGGAAAAATGGGTCCGTTTTTACATAAATTTGTCTATTGCACACTACAGTTTTTTATTGTACAGTCTGACAGCTGCAGGAAGGAAGGACCTGCGATACCTCTCCGTCACACACTTGGGGCAGAGCATCCTGTCCCTGACAGAGCTCCTAAGTGCAGTCAGTGTGTGATGGAGGGGGTGTGAGTCTCTGTCCAACATGGAGGACAGCTTGGCTGTGGTCCTACTCTCCACCACCTCCTCCACAGAGTCCAGAGGTCACCCCAAGACTGAGATTGACTTCCTGATTAGTTTGTCCAGCCTCTTCCTGTCAGCTGCAGTGATGCGGCGTCCCCAGCAGACCACCCCGTCAAAGACTGCCAAGGCCACCATAGAGTCGTGGAAGGTCTTCAGGAGTGCCCCCTACACCCCAAAAGACCTCAGCCTCCTGAGCAGGTAATGTTTGCGCTGTCCCTTTTTATAGAGTGCAGTGGTGTTATGAGTCCAGTCCAGTTTATGGTTCAGATGAACACCCAGGTACTTGAACGATGTCACCATCTCAATGTCCCTTCCCTGGATGTTCACTGGTGATGGGGGGAGTGGTGGCACTGGCAAAAATCCACGACAAACTCCTTGGTCTTTCCAGAGTTGATCTGAAGATGGTTCCTCTGGCGTAAGTTCTCTGTACAAAGAGTTGTCCCCATCCGTGATTAGGCCGACAATTGCAGCGTCACCAGAGAACTTTTGAAGGTGGCAGGTGGGTGACAGGTGGCAAAAGTCTGCTGTATAAAGGGTGAAGAGGAACAGCGCCGGCACCGTTCCCTGGGGGGCCCCTATACTGCAGAGGGCAGTCTCACACACACAGTCCCGGGTCCTCACATACTGGGGGCGGTCAGTGAGGTAATCCACGATCCAGCATGTGAGGTGTTGGTCCACTCCAGAGAGCTCCAGCTTGTCCCTCAGGATGTCCGGTTTTGCACAAATATATCTATATACATATATAAACTCAGCAATGGATGAAATAATGTAGTTAAATGATATCAGAGTCATTTGGACCGTTGTGCATTTAAGAAGAATGGATGGGGAAAAAAGGAAGGGGGTGCATTATCAACAAAATAAGGTAATTGAGAAATACTTGGAAGATGGAATGATAACAAAACATCCTTTAGAACAGTGGTTCTCAAATGGGGGTACGTGTACCCCTGGGGGTGCGTGGAGGTACTGCAGGGGGTACGTGAAGCTTTTCAAAATATCTTTAAAAAAATCAGTAGGCTCCTCATAATAAGTCTTGGGAAAAAATATTTTGTAAAAAGTTCAATAAAATATAAATGTGTGTTCATGCACTGAATTTTATATTCAGTATTTAGTTTCAATATCTTTTAAAATAAAACGGACCCCCCCCACCAAGTTAGTTTGACCCACGGACCCAGCGCACTCGTTAACGACCTGTCGTTATCATGATTACACTGCAAGTTTGGCGACGTCGCTAAAGTGTAGCAGTGATGCTGCTGAAAGTACAATAAAGTAAAAAAAGAAGGCAAACCCAGACCAGACGAAGTATAGACCGTACATGGAAAAGTATGTTTTAATGGGATTTACGTCCACGATCTCTGACACCCCCCCCCCCCCCCCAAGCACTGTGTTTTTTTTGCGGGGAGAAATTAGCCAACGCTAGCATGAAGCCGGCACACCTCCAGCGGCATCTCACCACAAAACATGGATGTCACGTTGGTAAGCCACCGGAGTTCTTCAGGAGAAAACTTTCTGAGTTTAAGTCATCCCAAGCCACAATGCGAAAAGCCTCCACTACATCAGCCAAAGCCCTGGAGGCATCTTACGCGGTGTCTTTGCTCATTGCTAAAGCCAAAAAACGTTCACCATAGCGGAAGACCTACTGCTCCCCACTGCTGTTGTATTGGCCGAAACTATGCTGGACAAAAAAAATCAGCGGATACATTAAAAACTGTGCCTCTGTCTAATGACACCGTTTGCCACAGAATAGATAACATTGGCACAGACATTGTCAAACAAGTTGTGGGGAAACTTGGCGACTCATTTTCACTGCAGCTGGATGAATCCACAGATGTGAGTGGAAATGCGCAACTTGTTGCATTTGTAAGATACATTGACACGGACAACATCTGTGAACACATCCTATTCTGCAAAGAAATGGAGGGGTGAACAACTGGAGAGGACATTTTTAATGTCGTTAACATGTTTTTCACTGAAAACGCTATCAGCTTGAAATCCTGCAGCAGCGTCTAAACAGATGCGGCTGCATCAATGACGGGCAGCGCGAAAGGGCTCATAGCGTGGATTAAAAAAAAAAAATCCCGACATCAAGTGGACGCACTGTGTGATACACAGGGAAGCACTAGCGTCCAAGAAAATAAGCCCCGTGTTTCACGATGTTATGAACGACAGCATTAAAGTTATAAACTTCGTCAAGTCAAGGCCAATTAACGCACGTTTGTTCCGCAGCCTCTGTGAAAATACGGGAGCTGAACACACAGAACTGCTCCTGCATACTGAAGTGCGCTGGCTGTCTCATGGAAGACTACTGAACAGGCTATTTGAGTTGCGAGCTGAAGTGCACACCTTCCCGACAAAGCACGGATCTCCCCATGCCACCTTGTTTGACAACACGGACTGGCTTGCAAAGCTTTGCTATCTGGCAGATATATTCAGGAAACTGAATGAACTGAATATGTCCTTGCAGGGCAAGGACACCAGCATCCTGAACCTATATGACAAGGTGGGTGGTTTCCTGAAGAAAGCAGAGATGTGGAAAAGGGCATGTGATCAGGAGGATTTCACCTGCTTTCCTCAGCTGGATGCTTTTCTCTCCAGTGAGGATGTGGCGACAGCTCCGGTGAAGTTAGCCATAGTGGGACATTTGACTAACTTGAGCAGTGGTTTTCACTCCTACTTTGCTGACATGGATGAGAAATCTGCACAGCTGGATTGGGTGAGAAACCCATTTCTCTTGTCTGAAGCAAACAGAAGCAAGCTTCCTGTCAGTCATCAGGAAAAACTGATGTAAGTAGCATCTGACCGTGGCCTGCAGATGAAGTTTGGTGCATCCACTCACACAGTTTTGGGTGTGTGTGAGACAGGAGCACCCTGAGCTGGGACAGAAAGTTTTGGAGCAGCTGCTACCCTTTGCATCCACATATTTATGTGAGGCCTCCTTCTCAGCAATGATGCTGATCAAAACAAAGCAAAGATACAGACTGTGCCTGGAGAAGAGCTTGATCACTGCAGTTGCCTCCCTGCCACCAAGAATGACAAAGATCCTCAGTGAGGTGCAAGCGCATATTTTCTCACTAAAATGAACTGAGTATTTTTTTTCCTGTTCATAAATCATTGCCTGTTACATACTGTTCAAATCAAATCAAATGTTCAATGCAAAGTGATTAAAGTGCAATCTTTTTTTTAATCCTAAAAGAGGTAACGTTTATTTCTTTTGGGAGCAAATCTTTATTAAGTTAATTTATTTTGTAAACAAAATATGATTTATTTATAATTAAGTTATAGATTTATTTCTGTGAACACATTTTAGTTATTTATGTATATATTTAATTTTGTACCATTACAGAGACCAATATAAATTAGCAGCGTTTTGCGTATTTCACTTTTGACTGGTTTTATGCCTTCCTGGTGGTCACCGTCTTCTGTTTTTCTTTTTTGTTTCTACATGCAATGTTTGCAATATGGATGTATTTGTCAGGTTCACTGATATAAGTTGTTGGCTTTAATAAATCAGACAGTGATTTTACAGCATTGTACCTCTTTTTTCTTCCAAAAATGTTTTGCCCCTGTCAGGGGGTACTTGACTAAAAACATATTTTTAAGGGGGTACATCACTGAAAAAAGTTTGAGAACCACTGCTTTAGAACATAAAAACTCACTTTGTCCTTTCTTGACCAGTGTTGTGTGTCGAAAGGTGAAGACTCAAGGCGATAATGAGACCACAGAATGTGAGTCATATGATGAATTGTCCCTCGAATACATGTCCCGGAGGCTGCCAATGCTCAGGAGTCTGGTTCTGTTCGCAAATCAGTTCAACTTAAGGCAATGGAGGTACTTAGCATACATTGTTGACTCAAGTGAATGAAAACAAGTCAACTTGACTTCGTGCCTTGGAAGAATTTTCAACCGTTGATCAGATTCATCAGTCTGTGCTGCTCACAAGACCAGAATTCTTATTGGCGGAGGGGATCACATGGTGGTTAAGCAGCCACCTCTGTGCGTCCACACAGAGGAATGTGTAGACGTAAAGATCTCATCTCTGTCGAACCCATCGTTGGGCTGTTGCTAGCTAACCAAGGACTGCAGCTCTCAAAAGTCTCATCATTTGGCTGTGATAAAATCAGACCGTTTTTGTAGCTGGTAACAAGCGGCAAAAACACTTATACATGTATGACTTTGTGTGAAAGTAGGACCAATCATTTGAACTGTGCTGGATTTATATACACTCTTCAAACCATCTCTCCAAAGCTTGTTATGAGTTGCTTTATTCATTCATATGTTGTTTCTGTCATGACAGACGAGGACCCAAGAGTGCAGTTCAAGTTCAAAGATTTATTAACTGTTCAGGGATAATCCGAAACCGTGGTCATAGGCAGAAGGCGGGTAGAGTTGCCGGGGCTGGAGATCAGAGCAGAAGTAAAGAAAGGTCACTGGGGTCAGAAGAGAAAGCAGACAGGCAGGAATCTGATGCAGGCTTGCAGACGATCTGACAAGTGTGGACTGAAAAACAGGGCTCTATATACAGGGCATGATGAGTGGTAAATGCAGTGCAGCTGGAGAGTAACGAGGGTGGGGCAGAGCAGGAGCAGGTGGAGGTAATCAGACAGAGTAGAGAGAGCAGGGAGCAACGCAGCACTTGACTGAATTCCATTAGTGGTGTCACCAGGCAGAGAGAGTTCATGACAGTTGTTGGTAGTTACAGCTGACTTGGTGCAACCCGATGGAGACGTGGCTGACATTCTGCATTTGTCGACCCTCCCACCACCTGCTCTGTTTCCAGTGAAAACTAGCCCCAGACTGACTGAATGTCCATACAAAGAGAAAAAATAACCTTTACCACATCAGTGCTTCAACGAGAACCCTCCCTCCACTTAATTAGTGGCGGGGAAACAAAAGCAATATTTAACCATCTGTTGAAAAGCTGGGTCATGCTTTTATTTCCACTCTTCCTGTGAGGGCTTCGCTGATACAGTCGAATCTGCCTTCTGGGCCAGCAGCCTTTTAATCACTTCCACTGTCTTTCTTCGTCATTTCAACATGATTTCATCATTTTTTAGGAAGATATCTTTCTTTTGATCTGGAAGGGGGGGTTGCTGCTCAACTGAAACACCCCAGGAAACAGCCGTCTTCAGAGGATTCGTTGGATTTTGCGCTCCAGAGTCTAAAACCAGGGAAGAAGACAGAATATGGATAGAAACTTTTTTTTGTAACAGTTCTGTTCGTTCAAATATGCTGGTGTTTTATACCAGTAGTCAGTTAAAACCATTCTTTAGTCGCCTCGCCTTTAGATGAATAAACTTTACCTTTGCTCAGTGTCCTTAGAAACATTATGGTGTTTTTTTAAAACTAGTTTGTTCAATATCTTTGCAATGGTTTGTCCAATTCCCATTCAGTTAAGAAATCATTTTTTGTTTTGGTTTCTTTGTGAAAAAAATATTTCTTTTTTTTATCCATGAGACAATTCATCCTGATAACAAAGCACTTGCTCATATCGGGTGCAACCTGCTCTCTAATCCATCAGGAGCGTTATTGAATCATTAAATTTTAAATGTACAAGGATCTGAGACTTGAAATAAGTAGTCTCTGTGAATGAATTAGTCAGATTTTTTGGCGTGAACCCTGCATGGCAGTCTCTTTGTGTAATTAAAATTACATCTAATTAGCCTTTCACGTGAGACCCGACTCTGATGTGAGTGTTAAACTTGGAGGATGGGAAGTGAGAACAAAGACTTTTTTGGGGGTTGTTGAAGGCAACAGAATTACACACTTTCAAGGAGGAAACACAGAAAAGTTATCGCGGAGACTTTAGTTCTGCCGAGGAGCAAAAAGTCAACCAAATAACATTATCCACTTTTGGATGCCTTCATGAGAAGGGGGGTACCCCCCCTAGGGGAGGTTGGTAGGCCATCACAGGGCAAACCCACAGACATGTGATACTCCGATGGGCAAATAAGAATGATATTTTGCAGCCATGCAGATGACCCACCACCTAAGAGAAACTGTGCATCCTAAAATAATAAAAATCTTTAGCCAAGCTATCCAAGCAGCTAGGATAGATTTATTGAAATTATGCTGCATTAAGTTAAGCCGATGAATGATCTGGGCTCGTTCATGGTTCCATTTGACCTGTTTCAGTGTCTCTCTTCAACTAAATGTTGACCTGGCCAAATGTCCAGAAGATAATTGTAGGAATGTACCATACAGAGAGGTTCAAAAACATTCAAAAGCAGTGTATAGTGCTGTGAGATTACCGAGTGTTGTGTAAAAACGTATTATGTTAGTGAAATTAATTTACCATTACAATTAAATCATCATCCCTATGGTGCAGGCTCTCAGTTTGGAGCAACTCTTTGTCTGACCCATTACTTGAAACCACTTTGACTTGGGAGACAAGGGACATGGAGCCTCTGACAACAGAATCCCATGATCATTTGAATGCACAAACCCTCTCTCATGTGTTAAGGTGGCAGTTCAGGGAGGAGATTGGGCATCTGGTTCTGCTGCCCTGAGGGGAGGGGACCCCAAGGGTCCCAGTCTTCTGAGGCTAAAGTAACCATCTCGACATGAACATTAGAAAATGGATGAATTGGGTGTTTAATGATATTCCTTGCAAGTACTTTCCAACCGTTGTACATCACTTGGTCCTGTAAAAAACCCTAAACACATTTTGTTGAGCACTGCAACAAAATTCCTGACAAACATTAAACACGAAGATGACAGTAGAAACGAAAATATGACACTATTGAAACTTCTCTTATTTAAGTTCCTCTGAGATCCCTTCACATGTTTTTTCAGTTGCATTCTGCTACCAGCTGCAGGTGTACATTAACGCCAGATGCTGACAGCTCCGTCTCTTTCATAAGCAGGGATGAAAGTAATTTCCAGATTTTTGAGGCGCTCTGACTTTCTTTTTATGAATTCAAACATGAATCAAACTGACACCTAGCAACATCAAACCCGAAATCCGTTTTTTAACTCTGGTTATCACCGAGTTGATGCATTTTCACTGTTCAGCATTCCAAACAGTAAAAAACTGAAAAACTGAAAACTGAAATCCGCTCTGCAATACTGACGTCTGCAGTTTGTATTGCTGCAGTTCTGTAGTGAAAATTATTCCTTTTCCAACTTGTGATTAGTTTGGTGGGTCATGATGGGTGGTGTTACACGGATTCACTTGTTTTGTGACATCCCTGGGCCACCGTATGTTCTTCTGCATCCTCACGGGTGATGACACAAAGGTAGAGAACACATGAAATTAATAACGAGTTGGAGAAAGGACTGACAAAGTGAAAGGACTGACAAAGAAATATCAACAGCGTGTTATTAATGAAGTCACTCAACCAAAGAGAACAAAAACCACCCTTCACATCCTCGTGTCTTGTCAATCAAGGGTAATTTATGTCTCTCAAGTTCTCGAATGGTTTAACTTTCTTTGGGAGCTTCTGCATAAATCAAGTGTTGGTGGTTACTGCAACTCACACTTGCACAGTTAGTCCAGTCCCATGTCTGTACAAGTCTACAACTCCTGCTGTCTTGTTGCACCTTCCTGATCGATTACTTTGATTGATAGTATTCACCTGAATCTTTCGTGCATTCCCTGCCCTCTCTGTGCTTATATTCCTCTGTCATTCCATCTACCTAACTTTCCCGATGTCTTCCAACCCGTTTTTTTTCCAGCTCGGTTCAGCATCCAGGCCTGTTTTTTGTTATCTTGCTCCAGTCAGTCATTTGATGGACTTTGATTCATGCCCAGTTTGTTGAATTTGGATTTCAACCTCAATAAATATCTCTTTCTGACTTTATTATACGTCTTGTTTGATTTCTCAAATGCTTAAAAGAATCTAAACATTTGCATTATTAGTATAAATACATAGTTGTTCACAGAATATGGCCTGATTTGAAAAGATATTCAAATAGAAACGCAGATTGCTCCAAAGGAGTCGAATACTTGTTCTGCCTATACAGCCTGACTGCTTTGAATATAAATGCGTGATATTTTCTGCGCTCATTTTGTTCGTTTCTGAGTAGCTGGGCAATTCACATCACTGTACCTCCAACTCTTTCATCTCTATCCTTGTATCAAGTGCTGTTTTCATCACTACTCCACGATTGGAGTTATTATATTATTCTGGAGATATGAATTTTATATTTCTGATAACTTTCCTCCCATAAAAGTCGCTGTCTGGTTCACCGCCCCCCCCCCCCCCGTCATTTTCTCCTCCGTCTGCCTCCCATTTTTGTTGCACCCTCCCTCTGCTCTCAGTGTTCTCTCGTCCAGAGCCACGAGAAACAGATGGAGGGGAAGGGGGAGGAGGTGGAGGTGCTGGAAAAAGATGGGAAAGAAGAAGGCGTCGGGGAGGACGTTGGTGAGGCTGAAGAGTGAGAGCTGGGGGAGTTCAAAAAGTGTGGCGCATCGATCGATACTTCCCGATGGTGGGAGGCCTTATGCTTGCTAAAATAGTACACAGGAATTAATTTTACAAAGACAAAGGAGAGGGGGGGCTATTTTTAGAGGACTGAAAACCGAAGGGTTGAACCTTCTGAGCACGATATTCAAAGAGAGACTTCCGAAGCCTGACATTATTTACCGCCAAGTAACAAGATCATTTGCAGAAGCGGCTTAAAAATAGACACTCTTACTGTAATGCATAATATTGGACCATTTATCCTCATTAGAATCAGGGACGGCTTTCCAAAATTGAATCAGATTATCCATCTCTCTCCTGGAATAAATCTTTATTGATTCTTCAAATGTATTTCTCAAGTTTCCTTGATGTGCTGTTTATAGAATTTTAGAGCGGGAAAAGTCTGAAAGCTTATGATGGTGTTTGTGGCTCTTTTATTTTAGCTTCATTGTTGTACTGATGATGTCTGCTGACAGCATTATGTACTATAAAAAAATACTTTTTCTACTCATTAGGGGGCAGCAGGGAGTCCCAGTAACATTTAGGCCCAATTCCAATTCTCCCCTTAACCCTCAATCTTAACCCTCAATCTCAAAAATGCGCGCTCTCGCGACGACCAAGTGGTGTCCCAATTCCTAGGGAGCTGAGTTAAGGGCTGAGATTGAGGGATGTACGTCCCTCAAAATTTAGATTTTCCGCTACCTCCCTTGAAAGTAAGGGCTATCCAGAATGCATTGCACTTTTCCGGAAAATCTACCTGGAGCGCAAAGAGGCCGAGATGGCGAGCTACAAATGTAAGTATTTTTTTTGTTAATAGAGGTATAAAAATTACGAAAAACATCGGATTATCTTAGTTTAGGCCCGTGCTATGGATTAGTTACCTCACTGTTGCGTGACATTGATTTTTATTTTACGATCTTTTGTCGACAGTGGCCGGTGCGCTCAAGCCCTGTTGATATCGTTTAAGTTAGTTAACGTTACAAAGCAGTCATTTTTTCCGCTGGCAATGTAGTTGCTTTATCAAGATAACAGTCCGTATAACATGCTTGTGACTCTAATGGTAGAAGACGACCGGGCTAATGTTTTATCTCCTATAGCGGCGGAGTAATACAGGCAGGGTTAACGGTGCAAATATTAAAAGAAATAAAATAATGTTGTGCGTCATATCAACGCGGGCCCTGATTAATTTACGAACCCAAAACAAACAGAAACACGCCGGCTCCGAAAAGCTCCGGGAGTGAGTACCGCTAATCCATGGCTCATTAACTGTTCATAATCATATGATGATGCTCCGTGACAATTACAACTGTTGCCCAAATGACCAGACATTCTTCTATGGATATGAACTGTTCTTGTTCAGGTCTAATGTTACAAGATAGCAATGCATGACCTCTCCATCTTGTTCACTGATCTGTCATAACCTGACACTCATTTGTGATTCCATAGCCAGTTCATCCGAGACACTGGCCTGGTTGGGAAAGTTGAGCCTCAGCAGGCAGCCAAAAAGTGGGAAAACCTCTCAACAAGATACAAGGTAAATTACCTTCTTCCATCCTTACAAATCATGATGCACAATCAGCTGTGGCACAGGGGAAAGTAACCGTGTCTTCAGAGTTCCTGCAACACACAGCAGTGAAGATGAATGTATGCTGATGAGAGTGATAAGAGAACATAAAGGGAGGGAGGAGCACAAGAAAATAGGTTGTGAGAAAGAAAACAGTAAACAAGAGGAGTCAATGTAAACAAAGGAAAGAGAAGGAGGAAATAAACGCATGACTGCTCCAAATTATGCATGAACTGGGAGCTGACAAAAGGGTGCAGCCTCAGCCTGAAGGTTCTCAACAGCGACAAAGTGCCACAATCAGAGTACCCCCACCAAGTTCCTGACCCTTGAGCCACTGAGTGGGGCCACCTCCTCGCTTAGAGTAAAGTTACTCTTTTCAAACTGGTAATTTGAATACTATCAGTTTGCTTTCCTACTTTTCCTTTAGCCTCATTCATTGGCATCACTGAGGGAAAATCTTGATGCACATGTCAATATCTGTGGCACAAGCGGACATTCTTTTGGGGGGAGTCAACAAGTTTTTGGGGATTTTTTTGTTCTGTTACATTTACAATTCCTCATCCACATGAAACCTAAACAGGTTGGAACGTGTTGAAACACTGGTGTCACATTTCTTACAAGATCGAAATTTGGGAACAAAGAACCAACAAAGTAGGAAAAATGTGAGCTGCTTCAAGCGAGGTGCTGCCAACTGCAGTTAGGCCAAGAAATGTATGGACAGTGACACAATTGTCATGATTTGGGATTCGCATGCCACCATACTGGGTGGGGGGTGGGGATTTGCAAGGTTGAACAATTTCCTAAACGATCTTCAGTGTGACATGTATGAATCTTACCAGATGATCGCACTGTCAGAAATATTCCATGAGCTTAGACGTGGTGCTCATTGGGGGATTGTTGGGTTTTATCGTACTTGATTGTAGGATCCTGACCTCACAGTGTGAAGTGCCGTGTGTTTCTGAACTCCCCCTTGAGAGCTTCTTTTCAAGGTACAGAGTTTTACTTCTTTTTTTTTTCATCATAACCTTTTAGATTCATAAATATTGCACGACATTTAGTGTCTAGATGTGATGACTGAGTCGGGTCAGAGAATCACTAAAACATCCACCTTTGGAGTCAACCTCTCTTTTGAGTTTTCCCCGGGATCATGAATATGCTAACGATCAACGGGCTTGTTCGGTGGGCTCGGTGTCCTAAGGGGAATTTCTTCGAGAATGCTTCCAGTTACCTGTGGGCATCGTGTATGCCTTGTAAATATATCAGCAGGGGTTACGGCATGTTCTGAAAGGAAATCATAGTGTTGTAAACAGAATGTGTTTTATCCTTTTTGGAGTTTCATGTTTGTTAGACCAGTTATTCTCGAAACAAAACTCTCTGGGTATTGATAGCCTTTTTCCCTAAATTGGACAAGAGGGAAAACATGCTCAGCAATGTGAAGAGACCTTTACAAATAGTGCTGTTTCTGCACCACATAATCCGATGTGTGAGAAAGAGATGTGAAGGATGATGACACGAAGGAGAGGGAACGTAAAGCTAGGAAGCGAATGAGGCTCCGAGGGGCAGAAAAGAGGTGCGGAGGGGAAGGCAGAGTACATGAGGGAGGGGAATAAAAAGTCAGACGTGGGTCAGCATCCAAACAACCATGTTGTAACTTAGTCATCAGAGAACGCATTGGGGGTGGACAAACATGGCGAACACACACTCGGTAAACATTCCCTGTCACCCCAGGCACACTTTTGACTCTAATTTCCTGACGACAAACGAGTGCAGTTGCAGTAAAGCATTAGAGTGAGTGTGTGTGTGTAGGCGAATGTGAGTGCACCTCAAGTGTTGGCACTCGAGTTCCGCACGTGGCTTGATGTCTGTGTTGTGTCTTTGTCTCAGACGGAGCTGCATAATTAAATTATTTTTTCCCCCCACATCACCCTTCAGAAAACAACAGAAGAACTCTGAGTACCCGTTCTGAAAAGTCTCCTCACCAAGAGGACGTGTTTAACACAAGGCGTCCATTCCTGCTTCTCTCATAGACTGAAACATACTCGGCTGTCAGAGTGGCGCTGATGCATCGTGACAGCCGTGATTTCGTTTGCAGTGTCCTGAAGCCGCTGTTGCCATATTTAACCATGTGGCCTAATGATTAAATGATTGTCAGTGGGAATAGGTGGCTATGTTGCCCCCCCCCCCCTTCATCCTATAACCTTTTTATTTCCCTCGTCTTATCACGTGTTCCCCTCTTCATGCTAGATGCCTGTGATTTCCCAAGCATAAACCTCACCAGTCCTGGCTCTTTAATGGTTGATGACCAGAGGCTTTTCCTTCATTGTAGTTTGATTTACGATACATATGTGTGCTCCCCAACGGCCTAAAGGTGGGTGTTAAATCACGCCATGCAGTCATTTTTACTTATTTGTGCCCAATAGGTCATTCTGAAGGGATTAGCGGATGGGTTAGTGTACTCAAGGTGTGGTATCTCAACCATGAAGCAGTCAAAATTGTCACGTTAACTGTTTGCCTAATGCCATGACACTGTAACTTTTTGCCAACTGTGCCAACCATCAGGTTTCGTAGGGCTGGAGAACTGAACTCACCTGTGCAAAATACAACATCAATTGACTTTAGGTTCCTACTCAAGTATAGAAGTATAGAAAATGGAAATGTATTTTGTAAATTTCCAGGTGTGGGAAACGGAAACTATTTTAAAATGAATCGATCTTGTTTTTAAAAGTGCTTGGCAGCACAACAAGCCAAACAAGCCAAGGTAAAGGAACTGATTTCTACTCAGTTGTGTAATGATGTTGTATGGCAAGTATGGCAGAAGTTCACAACATTCGTAACGCAATGCGTCCTTTGCTTGAACATATGCTATCCTCGTCGAGCAACACCGTCATACAATGGAATATAATTAAGGTATCACCACCCTTTAGCAGCAGTGTGTAAAACAGCTGGACTTAAATGCATTACAGTGTAATTGAGTGTATTTGTAAAGAAACTAAGTCATTTACTGCTTTTATAGTGTTTACATCCTGAAATGAATTATGTTTAAGTTACCAGCCAAGTTTATTCTGAGTATACTATATTTGCACACTGTATCAATAGTAGTCATTCTTATAATGTAAACTGGCTATAGTGCACTGCCCTATATCTTCCTATAACATCTGTTGTTATATTAAAAGGCAATAAATCCTTCTGGTGCTGTAATTTATTGCTGAATGTGAAGCTGTGAAACACAGTTGGCATTCAATGTAAAGTTTTGGGGGTTTTTTTCACCATACAATAGTTCAGTAAAAGCTTTGAGCTAAGGGAGTTTGAAGTAATGCTACAACATCATTTGATTTTTTCAAAAACAAATAATTTCAAATTTGATACTTACTATTTGCAGTGTACCTGTCAGTGTACAAGTTCCACTTTTGAACAGTGGACATTTGCATGAATGTGGTGACATATGTGATTAAGCAGGATTAGCATTGATGTTGTGACTGTCCCACAATTTGTGTGCACTCGCTATAATTAAATGGTAGAAGGGGTTTGCAACACTGTGTGTGTGTGTGTGTGTGTGTGTGTGTGTGTGTGTGTGTGTGTGTGTGTGTGTGCGTGCGTGCGTGCGTGCATGT